>CAUYRH010071613.1:0-27239 GCA_963574655.1 Perodicticus potto
GTAAAACTGTCTCTATTCACAGATGACAATCTTTTTTTTTTTTTTGAGACAGAGCCTCAAGCTATTCCCCTGGGTAGAGTGCTGTAGCTTCACAGCTCACAGCAACCTCCAATGCCTGGACTCAAGCCAGTCTCCTGCCTCTGCCTCCCAAGTAGCTGGGACTACAGGCGCCCGCCACAATGCCCAGCTATTTTTTGGTTGCAGCTGTCATTGTTGTTTCGTGGGCCTGGGCTGGATTCGAACCCACCAGCTCACGTGTATGTGGCTGGCGCCTTAGCCGCTTGAGCCACAGGTGCCGAGCCTTCTGTTGGTTATTTAAAGACAGATTAAATGACTGGACCAACTGTGCTGTACGCATCCATGTCATCACCCTGGAAAACTGTTCCATAAGACACCTGGCTCATGCTTATGGACCTAAGATTGGCTAAATCATGGTGAGGGCCAAGCTACAGGGCATCAGTCACAACATATTGAATATTAAAACATTTCCTCTTGGTGGAGCACAAGGGCTCACATCTATAATCCTAGCACTTTGGGAGACCAAGGCGGGAGGATTGCTTGAGCTCAGGAGTTTGCAATCACCCTGAGTAAGAGTGAGATCCTGTCTCTACTGAAAACAGAAAAACTAGCAGGGCATTGTGGGGGACACCTGTAGTCCCAGCTATTCAGGAGACTGAGGCACAAGGATTGCCCAAGCCCAGGAGAATGAGGTTGCTATGAGCAAGGCTGACGCCACTGTATGCCAGCCTGGGCAACAGAGAGACTCTGTTTCAAACAAACAAACAAACAAACAAACAAAAGACATACTTCCTTTGCTTAGTACCAGACCTTCAAAAAGCGAACTCATCAATCTTAAGTAGGCAAATAGCTAGAGTAAGTTCTCTGGTTTGCATCAACATATTTACAAAAGGAAGGTTCTTATTAGGTATCCTCATTAATAATAATTAGCCAAGGTTCAAAAATTAGAGTGCATTAAAATATATATAATTATAATGTGGTACTCAGCATAGTTAATTGTCTCTGCCTTTCGGGGACCTTTCTGAAGCCTATAGCACTCCAGGTAATTGTTATGAATATTGCCCAATCGCACTGCATGAATACCTTGAAAACACTAAAAATTGTGTTATTTCCAGACTTCATGGGATATTCTGAAGGCTGCTTTATTTTTAAAATAAATGTGATATTTACTTGTTACATATCTTTCTTGCATAAAATTAAGAAAAAAATTCTACAACTGAAAGATCTCTTCCTAAAAGATGAATTTTATTAGGGATTTCTAATTAGCAGATGTTGACTTTATTTCCTATACATTAATTTATATTCATTTGCTCTTTGTGTTGATTTTTCTCACCCTTCTGATTTGAAACACTTCAATGGTAAGTGCTGGTTCCATGTCTCATCTCTGTGGGGTTAATGCCAGCAGCAAGAGAATTTTGCAAAACTAAGTTTGTACATAACATTCATTTCCTATGTTTACTATTGACTCTTGTATTGTTTTGTTTATAATATGTTTTTCTTGCCTGTGTCTTATGTTTCCAGTAACAAGAGTGACTGAAGACGGGGCTTGTCCAGGTAAACAGAAAATGAATCAAGCCAAGGTGGGTCAAAAGATGACAATGAAGACTCAGCTTCAATGGCTACAGGAAAGAAGGCTCAGTGTTGTTAGTTTTCAATGTTTTGAAAGAAGTCTTGTATACAATAGGTACTTGGTAATTATTTGTTAAAACAATTTATGCAGAGATTCAGATATTTGCCTGAAATCTCTAGATGGCCACAGCGTAGTAGGGCAGCACAGTCTGTAGCCACACTGCCTGGGTTCAAAATCTAGCTCTGCTACTTGTCAGCTATATGATCTTGGACAAGTTAAAGAAAAACTCCATGCCTCAATTTTTGAGACTTTAATTTTAAAATACTTTTTAAGTGTTGGAACACATCTGGTAGAATACAAGTGCTATATTAACAAAGAAACACTCACTAAAACTTCAAAATTCCTTATAAATATGCCTATTTAGATAATGTTTTCTCATGTATTGCTCCATTTTATCCTCACCATAACTCCTGGATAAAGGTTACTCTGGAGGAAACTGAACTTCCCTCAGGACCCCTCAGGATCCTTCAGGATTTGTTCAGGGTGCTAGCCAGGCGTCTCCGCACTGGCCGTACAAGAGCACCATGCACCGAGCTTACAGAGGGTCCAACGGTTTGCGTGATACCACACTCCATAGTGTCATATGCAGAAACCTGACCCAAGACTTCTCATAGATAAAATCAGGTGTCTAAACCAGTGTTGGCTATAGGCCTTCTTACTCACTTACTAAATAATAATTATGATTCAAACCACTGTGTGGATTGTATTCAAAAAATGAATTGCCCTCAAAAGAAACCAATCCAAGATGATAGTCAAAGCCTTTTTACATTCAGTAATGTCCAGTTAAGTCCTTACTCTTACTAACTTTTTTTTTTCAAAGTATCTTACAGTGATCTTGTTTCTCCTCTGACTCCAAGCTTCTTCTCCCAGTAACTTTACAAGCATGTCACCTGACTACCCAGTCACATGTGTTAGGAACTGCCAGGGTAAAAACACCTTGTCAACCTTTTGATTTTCCTGGTTGTTGTTGGTTTAGGGCAGATCCTTAATGTTATTTAAACAGAAAAGACTGTTTCTTGGTAGATGGATTTGATGAGGATAATTTTTAAAAAAACAACTACTGTCATCTTGAGATAAAAGAAGTCATTCACTAGGGTAGACACCTTATCTGAATAACTCAGGACTTCTTTAAAGAGAAAGGTCAATGTGGCCCTAGCCATTTCTTTTTCTTGAACAGCAGTAATTTTAAATTCTCCCTGATAATCTCCATTGAATAAGGTTGTTGTGTGAGCTTTAAAGAAGAGTCTTTACTTGGGGTTTGAAGTTTTACATTTTTTTTTGTGTTGTTTAAAATCTGAGTTTTCTCATGGATGCAGAATGTACCTATTACTAAAAATAACAACTACTGGGCAGGCTTTGTGGCTCATGCCTGTAATCTCAGCACTTTGGGAGGTGGAAGGATTGCTTGAGCCCAGGGAATACAAGTCCAGGCTAAGCAATATAGCATAACCCTCTGTGAACAACAGCAATTAGCCAGGGATGGTGGTGCTTACCTGTAGTCCTAGCTACTTGGGAGGTCAAGGCAGGAGGCTCACTTGAGCCCAGGAATTCAATATGACAGTGAGTTATATTTGTCCTACCATACTCCAGCCTGGACCACAGCATGAGACACCCCACTCAAAGAAACAACATAACAAAACTGCTGCTAAACTGGAATTCATCAAAATCAAAAACTTTTATGAATAACAGGGCACTATCAAGAAAGTAAAGAACCACCCACAGAGTTAGAGAAAATATGAATATTTGAAAATCATATATCTGATAGGGGTCTACTGTTCAGAATATATCAAGAGCCCTTACAACAACACAATCAATCAAACTTTAAAATGAGCAAAGACCTGCAGATCCATTTCTCCAGAGACAATATACAAATGACCAATAAGCACATGAAAAGCTGCTCAGTATCATGAGTTACTAGGAAAACACAGATAAAAATAACTTTGGCATAGCACTTACACCCACTAGTATGACTGTCACTAAAAAAAGGAAAGCAAGTGTTGATGAAGAATGGAGAAACTGGATCCCTTCAGACATTTTTGATGGGAATGTAAAACTACGCAGTTGCTGTGGAAAGTAGTATCTTGTTTTCTGAAAAATGTTATATCCAAGAGAACTGAAAACATAGGTTTAAACAAAATTTTGTATGCAAGTGTTCTGGGCAGTATTATTCCTACATCCCAAAAGTAGAAACAACCCAAATGTCCATATCCATTGATTAGTCATACAATCGATTGTTCTTCAATCATAAAGAACATGCCATTTCATACCCAATATTGTACAAAACAGATGAACCTTGATAACATTGTAAGAAGCCAGACAAAAAAGGCCGAATGTTAAATGATTCCAATCACAGAATGTACAGAATGGGCAAATCCACAGAGACAGAAGGCAGATTAGTGGTTGCCAGAGGATGGAGGGGAGGAAGGGGGAGGATATGTGGTTTCTTTTGGGGTGAAAAGAATGTTTTGAATTTAGATGATAGAGTGATGATTACAGATCACTGTGAATGTAGTAAAAAGCCACTAAATTGCGTGCTTTGAAAGGGTTAAAATGGCAAATTCTATGTTATTGGAATCTTACCTTTTTTAAAAAAAAATTAAATACTGATTTGAGCTCTCAGTGCAAGAAGCTTCTTCTTCCCACACAAAATAATTTCTCATAATATATCAGACACATGATTTTCTTTTTTTTTTTTTTTTTTGAGACAGAGTCTCACTTTGTCACCTTCAATAGACTACTGTGGCATCACAGCTCACAGCAACCTTCAATTCTTGGGTTCAAGCGACTCTCTTGCCTCAGCCTCCCAAGTAGCTAGGACTGGCACCCACCAACCACAACGCACAGCTATTTTTAAAGACTAGGTCTTGATCTTGCTCAGGCTGGTCTTGAACCTGTGAGCTCAAGGCAATCCACCCACCTCAGTCTCCCAGAGTGCTAGAATTACAGGCTTGAGCCACCACCTTAGGCCTACTCATGTGATTTTAAGTAGTACAATACCACATCTAGAGAGATCAACAGCTGACAAGTTGTCCTTATTCCCTTTATTTTATTGTGCTATATCATTAGCCCTTTGCTCAGGAATGACATTTTTGGTTTGTCACTTTGCCAGTAGCAACTTCAACTTTTCTGATGTTACATTTCCATTTCCAAATGTTCCCTGTCAAGGGTTTAGCCAATTTGGCCATCATTAATTAGTGAATATGCGTGAGAGCCTTTTCTCTTTTAAATTACATTAAAATGCCTATTTCGAAATAATTGAACATTAATTACTCTGGTAAGAGGAGGGATATGACTTTTCAGAAATCAATAATGTGGATCTTCTTTGAATTTACATGAGATAAATGAATTAGAAGATGCATCTGATGGAAAAAAATAAAGAGCATCAGAAACAAACTATTCAGCAAACCTTCCTGAAAAAGTAGACATATGTTTTCTCCCACAAAGAATTCTTTTTTACTATTAAGATGTTAGTAATAAAATATAACTTAAATAAATGGATCAGAAGAATATATTAAGGGTCCAATTCTTTTTTCCTGATTAGCAATCTCTTATCAAGTAAGTTGTACAGGTGGAAGAGTGGAAAAAATTTTATAAGTCAGTAAAAAAAATCTCATTTAAATACATACTTGTTAAAGCAGTTGATGGCAGATCCAGTTAAAGATTATAATTACAAAAAAGGATGATAAAGTTACCTGAAAAGTTCTAAAAATAAGTCCAGTTGTCCATTAATTTCTAACATACAACTTCCTGAAGTTACGTTAAATACCTGAGCTATAATTTTTAAGTACCTCAAAGAAATATTCTACACAAAACGTCATGTTTATCTTTCATGACATGTCTGCTTAAAAGTTAATATGACGAGGTTTAATCCAAACAGGCAGAAGAGAAGAAAAAAGGAGCAAGTATCTTAATAATTCAAGTTAAAAAAAAAAAAAAGCAGCCACTTACTTTCATCTCAAATACGTGTCTGACTCAGGTGAGAGCAAAGGCAGTTTTAGCTAGAACCACCTGGAGAACTGAGGTGGGAATAATCCTGTCCCACAGAAATCCAAACATATCTGGTTCATATGCTGTTGTTGTAAGGAAATATGAGAAATATAGAAACTGAAACCAACCTGTTGAAGGTGAACAAGAGCTTGATGAAATTAAATGGTTTTATCTTATGTCAAAGTTAAGTGGGCTAGAGGAGGGCGTGGAAGGTTTTGCAGGTTGTGTATGTATGCAGTGGTCCAATTATACAAATGCATGGCCAGGATAGAGACCTGAACATGTAGCTACGAGAGTCATATAATCTGAGAATGCTATTTCTTCACTTTTGGGTAAAAATTGAGTTAAAAATGGTGAGGTGTAACAGCAAAGTATCAATGAAATTCCTGGTCGAACAGTCCCTTAGTTCTTCTCCAGTTTCTCCTTAATTCCCTCACTCCCACCATCTAGATTTCAGGCCTTCAGCCGCTTGCTCAGAAATGTGTCAATTTAATGACCAAACCTAAATCCTGGAAGGAGTCTATACTCAGCTCCTCGAAACTCTTACCTCTCAGAAAAAGAAGTCCTTATAGGGAAGAACATACAGGTTAGGCCTGCCGGTTGCTGGAGTTCTGGGGTTACTGATCTAAGAAAAGCCCTGTTGGGGGTCAGAGCAGAAAAGGAGGGAGACAAAGGAATTCTTCCAGCTTTGAAAAGTCTGGTCATTCCCTTCATCCAGCCTAACACCCAGTAATTCCTTATTCCCAAAAAGTCTATCTGGGGAAGGGGAAAGGGCAACTGGGGTTGGCTCAACGGCCATTTCAGTCCACAGATAATGCAGTCACGCTGGTAGAGAGGGCGGGATAGTGGGGAGGCTTTGTAGGTGGGGTGGGGTGGGGTGGAGGACTTTTCAAAGTTGAAGAATTCCTTTATCTCCCACCTTTTCTGTTCTGACCCCCAACAGGGCTTTTCTTAGATCAGTAACCCCAAAACTCCAGCAACCAGCAGGGAATGACATCCTCCAGTAAAAATTTGGGGGGCTCATAAAATTATCTTCATCTGGATGGTTCAGGCTGATTATTTCATCCCCACCACCACTCTCAAACCCTACTCCTGCCCCCACCCAAGTGATTTAGCCCAAGGCGGCAGGAAAAGCAAGACTTAAACCCTCCCCCCAGGTGTTTATGCCCTAATTTTTGGTAAAATCTTAGACCATCGCTTATCATTGTGGTCTAAGGACAAGGCCTATGTACCAGTGGGAATAGGTAGTCACCTCTGTCAAACTCCAAGACTACCACGCTCTCCTCCCCTCTTCTTGGGGCTTACAGGTCACAGACTTAATGAACTTATCCCTCTTCCTGCCACTTCCCAGAGTGCCTGGAAAACAAGCTATTTTGGAGAAAATGAAATTTCTTCTTCAGTAATTGATGTGGAAACAAACCTCCTCCTTCTCTGCCACCACCTCTTCAATACACAGAACACCTGTTCTCTAATTATGTCTGAATGGTGGAAATGGCATCTTTACTCACACTAAGAAAGAGAACTTAACAGTTTTTACTATCTAGAACCCAGCCTGTGAGTAAAGCCCGGGGTGTCTGGAGGCCAAGCGAGGAGTAGGCTGGAAAGGAAAGTACGCTGGTCCAGAGGATCCCGCGGAAACAGTGGCAGAGAGTACTGGGAGCTCCGGGCCACGGCCAGTTTGTTTCACTTCGCTGAGGAGAGGAAGTTGAGAATTGGAAGACTCTACCAAACGCCAGGTGGGGGAAAACCCTACTGGTTAAGAGTTCCTAAAAGCACAATTATTGAGGCAGGCACTCTTCCTACACACTACAACCATGGACGCCAGGCGTGCTGACCCCACCTTCAGACCCCAGAGTTTATGCTCAAGAAGAATCGCTGGGGGTGCTAAAAGACGTGCTGGGCTTTCTCCAACTTTGGGCCAGTACCTAGGCTCTGCTCTCGATGGGGAACAAGAAGGAAAAACAGCAAGAGGTCTTCCTTCCTTTCTTTTGGGGGTTGCACCTTTTCTTTCCTCACTTAGATCTTGTTCTCTCCTCCCTTCTTTCCCTTTCCTTTAGGGCTCAGGAAAAAGACCAGCGCCTCTGACGAATCGCAACAGAGGAGCCGAGAGGCTTGTACTGCCGGGGGAGCGCGCTGGCGGAAAATATACTAAGACACGGCACCTCCAGCTCCTGCATTCGGGCATTTAGGGGTTGGTGCCACCGATTTCTAGCTATGAAGTTCTACTGTCTCACATCTAACCAGACCCCCTACGCGGCCCAGGCAAAGCAGCAGCAACTTGCTCCGGCTTGTAACTTGGTGATTAAGTTTTAGATAGTTGTTTTGGGAAGGCCAGGGTAGAATCTGGACAGCTCAGGGCCAGATGCGGGCGCCCCAGGTCCTGTCTGAACCAGACAGCTTGCTGCAGCGAAAGCTCGGTAGGGAAACGGAGACCGGGACAGGAAGCCGACCGTCCCCATCCCCCAGCGTTTGTTTGACGAGGACCTCCCGCGCACACACCCTGGGAGTAAGTCTCGGTGTGGCACCCACACAGGCCGGGGCTGGCTCCTCTCTCCTCCCCGCCAGTCTATTCGCAAAAGCTGCCTGGGCACTTTTAGGGTCCTGCGGTCCAAAGGGGATTTTTAACTATTATATTCACTGTAAAAGAATAAAGTAGTGGCTCGTAATAAGTTAATCCACGTGCTGGGCGAAGACACAGGGCCGTGCACGCCAGAGAAAGGAAGCGGCCGGGCTCCAGTCTCTGGTTCCTAACTCCTCCTCCACATTCCCCTCCCCCCCAAACTTAGCTCTCACGTTCGACCACGGATCTAAGCCCAGGGGTACATTTTCAGTAACAATATTCCCCACACCTGGCACGTCGTGCCTAGGCGCAGGAGGGAAAGGGTACTCTGGCGCACAGAGCGCGAGTTTCAAGCCCCCGCCGCGCGCGGGTGAGAAGGGGCGCCCGGGCCAGGCTCGCCGCGCGGCGCGGCGCTCCGCCAGCCCGGGACTCGGGGAACCTTGCCAACCGGCCGCGCTGCCGTCCCCCTGACGTTTGATTTCGAAAGCTAAGCAGCATCGTCTGCGGCTCTGGTCTTTAGGAAAAGAAGATAAGGACAAGGTCAAGGACTATGGACCGACTGCCGCGATTCACTTGCAACTTTGCTCCCTCCGCAGGCGCTGGAAAAGGGCTTCATAGCGCCCAGTTCACCTGTAATTTAGCGATCTGTCTCTGACTCTCATTTCTGGCTAGCCGCAACCCCGCATGCCCACGTCCTTCCTCTACTTTCCCTCCTTTCTGCCCACGGTGGTCCTGAGATTTTGATTAAGACAAATCTGTCTCCGCACCGCACAAAGATGGGCCCAAATGGCCAGGTTTCGTGGGCACTGTGTCTTCACCTAGCGGGCAGGGCCACGGCAGAAGGCAAGGTCTCCGCCTGGTGGCACCTCGTCCCCTCCCCCAACGCGCGAGGCCGCGCTCCCCCCTCCTACGCTCAGCCGCGAACACTTTTCTTCTTTATGAAACACACACGCCCACCCCGCCTCCCGCGTAAAGGCCAGTCAGGTCTCATTTTGTGCCCAGATGCAAACTCAGCTGGAAGTTGAGAGCGAGGCCAAAGAGGCGAGGGGCGGGTAAGAGATCCACGGAAACAGAATGAGAAGAAAGAAATCAAAGAGGGAGGAGGGACCAGAGAAAGCGGAGAGGGAGCGAGCTGGAGGTCGAAGGGCAGAAGCCGAGGCCGAGGGCTGCGCAGGGGGCGCGGGCGCGGCGGCGGCGGAGCGGCAGCGCGTCCTCCGCGTCGTCCCGCCCGCGCGCGCAGAGCCGGGTCAGGCGCGGACTCACATGCTGGGACTGCAGAGCGGCTCTCTCAGCTACTGCGAGAGGGTGTTTGGGGGCTCCCGGCGGTCTTCTCTCTGGCTGCCTGCCGCGTGAGGGCAGAAATAAAACTAAACAAATCACGGGACACGACCGAGACTGGGCCGCTGGGCGCCGTGGGGACAGCTCTCACCGCTCGCCGGGAAGCGGGCGCGGGGATTCGGGCTGCAGCGTGTAGCCTATAAATAGCAAACTTTTTGACGACATCAACTAACAAATGAGAGGAGCGGGCGTGAATTTGCGCAGGATCCCCCCTTTCCGGGGACGACCCGACACCTCCCCCCGACCCCCCGCGCAGTAGTTGGGAGGGGACAGACTGGTAGAGGGGTGGAATTTAGTTTTATTAGAATTTACAGCAGTATTGTTACTTTGTGTGGGGGGTGGAGTGGAGGACAACCGCGAAGTCTATCAGACCCTATTCCTGCCCCGCCCAGACCGCCCCCACCCCCCGCCCAGGCCGCGGCTGCTGACCCGAGGAAGGGCACAGGCCCGGAAGCCGAGCTCTGAAAAGGTTGGCTGTTGGGGCGAGTAGGGGGAGGAGAAGCAGGGTTTCCCCGTAGAGGGTGGGAGCGACGGGAGGGCAAGCGGGAAACAGTGCCAAGATTTGGAGTTTTCTTGAGGTGCCAGGACAGGAATTCAGACAATCTTGAACTTGAGGGGGAAGTGCTAAAGGGTGAGTTCAGAAGACACGAGGGAGTTCCTGCAATGCAGGTTTCCTCTCCCAGGTGCGGTGATAGCCCTCCAGGCTAGCTAACCCCACCCTCAGCAACTTTACGTGAACCTTCCGCCCAGGCGGGACCCGCAGAGACGGTGCATATCCCGGAGTTGTGTTCTCCCTGCAAGCGGCCTCTCAAGCTCCTGGGGAAGCGGGTTCTGCCGAAAGGCACAGAGGTGTCTTACACGAGTATCGCCCCGACCCCCGCGGCGTGGCGCCTCTCGCCGCACGCCCTCGCAACTGCGGACTGGAAGGGGGGATGTACTAAGGAGGCCTGCCCTCGACTCGCCTCGCTGTCCACCCGTCCCCTTTCCATGTCCAGGACCAGATTGTGGGTGGTGATAGGCTTAGTTCGATTTTCATTTTCATTCTAGATGTTTGCGCAAAAATAAGACCACCAAAGACAACTGATACTCGCTGCTCAATTCAAGAGATTGTTCGCGAAGTTTATCCCGGAGGTCGCACACAAGCCAGGGTTCACAGGGTACTCAACATGGGCGGGTGTGGCCATTGGAGAAACTGAGGAAGCTGTAGTAGGGCACTGAGGGTGCGGTGGGGGTCCACAAGTGAAGGGAGCTGCCCTGGTCTCCTTTGGAATCTCTGTTCGCGAAGTAAGGCCTGCAAAGTGGGGGCTAAAGGCGGCCTGTAGCTAAGATTAGGGCGGAGGGAGCCAGAGGACCTTGGTGCCTTTTCTTTCCGTCGCCCCACCTGCGCCCAGCACCACCTGCCCACCTCCAATACCGGAAAGGTCAACTGCTTAACCCCTCCCCACAGCCCCAGGGCGAAAACCAAAGAAGATCCCGGACACAAGTGGAAGGGGGGCGTTGCTGCCCCAAACCGGCTTTTCCTAACACCACTTCTCGACAGTTACCTCTTCGTAAACGCAAAAGTTACTTTGTCCCAGAATCGAGCCGAGTTTGGAAAGAGTGGAAAAAGGAGAAGCGCTGAGGGGGTTGGGGCAGCGCCTCTCCCCGCGGGGTGTGCCCACTGCCCCGACTCCGCGCAGGAGGTGTGCAAGGGGTTTTCTCTATCTTCCCAGGCTTCCTTCAGGGCCTGGGAGCCCGCGGTTCGGGCCCTTGGTTGCAGCCCGGAGCTTACTTAAGGGTGTTCCCAGACCGGGCTGGACGGAGCCCGGGCGTCCTGGGGCACCCCGGTTGGTTTGTGCGACCCACGCTACGTACCTGTCCTGGCCTTCCCGCTCCAACTGCTGAGCGGGTTGGGGAGCCCGGCCTGCAGCCCGCGCCTGCGGAGGAGCCCGCCCTCTCTCCCCCCGCGCGCTTCCCGGACGCCCGGCCAGATGCGGGGCGGTATCTCGCGGGCCATTGGCTTAGGCCACGGTTCCCACCCGGCTTCTAGGATTTCCCCAGGCCTTGCAACCGCTTTGTGGGTCCAGGCCAGCGCCTCACCTTTCACCCTACTCCCTGTCCCAATCCCCTTTGGTCCCTCCGCTGAAGCCTGGGCTTTAAACTGTAGTAACTCCGAGAAGAAGGCGGGTGGGAAGACCGTCCTGTGGGTCGAGTGAGGGGGTGGGGGGGTGCCCTCGGCGTTTCTGGAAGGTTCTGGGTGTTCGCATTAAGGAAAACAGGCCCTGTGCGGCCAGAAATGACGGAGGCACAGACAGCGTCTCGTGCCTGTCTTCCGCTCGAGGTTCACGTCCATTGTTTTAATACCTCCGGGAAAGCTGCCCGGTGTGATAGATCTTTTCAGATCCCATCATGGTAAGAAAAATCCTGGGGATAACGATTATCTTCTGCTCGCACTATCTCGCCATCGCTCCAATCCATCTCCCTCTCGCTCCAGCCCCTGGGGCAGTCGAGGAGGGCGAAGAACTGGCAGGGGGACGGGCCAAGCCGCTGCCCTCGGATGGAGCGGAGAGGGAGACGCGCGAGGCCACCTCGTTCGTCCCTTTCCGCTCCGGGCTAGGGGGAGAGGACACGGCGGGTCTCTCTGCCAAGCCTCACGCTTCTTTGAAATGATTTTACTCTGGTGCTCCGGTCTATCCATATACATTTCCAATCTCATGGCTCATAAACTATTAGCAAAATGGTTTCATTATTCACCTTCTGTATCCTACAAAAGGGAGAAAAGAAGGAGCGGGAGGAAGGCAGAGTGGGGGTGGGGGCAGTCATCAGACACTAGTTAACAGCGATGCCGCCCGCTTTTAAATCATGGCTCAGGCTGCCTTCTTCAAGCTGACACTCAGCAAATCTGGTCCGTTTCCAAGGTTCTGTAGCCGACCCCTTCTCTCCCCACCCCCCCTTCTCTGTTTCTCTCTCCATCCATCACTACCCATGTCTCCCTAATACTCAGGATTCTAGAAGGACCAGATGAATAGCCAAGATACTGCAAATCCATTATTTGCTTCATTAGGTGTCATCAATAAGGCACGCCCTTTAGATACGACACACATAATTAATTGGTTAGAATTGCTATTCCTGGGCCCCCTTTTGGGTGATTTGGTGATAGAATCACATGCCATCCCTGAAACCAAACCACATGGAAACAGAGGTCTAGGATGGCAGCCCAGAAGTTGACAGGAGGTTCGGTATGTTGTTAAGGTACCCAGCTGGACACCAAGTACTCATCTGGCTGAAAGCTGAATGGGATGTGGGTAGGTGTGGGGGTGCGCGCCTGTGCGCGTGCCCGTAGATGAAGTACAGGCGGAGAAAGGGGTGCTAACAGATTTCAGGAAAAGAAGTCTATAGTCCTTACTCGAGGTCTTTGTTTGATTCTGAAAGGTGTCAAAGAAAAAAAAAGAAATTAAAGGAGTTCACCTATATGAAAATGCAAATAGAAGCAAAGCGGAGGCCTCAGAACCGAGTGCAAGGGGCTAAGTAAGATAGAAAACCGCAGGCAGGCTGGAACTGGCAGATGCAGCCTCAGACGAGTGGAATCGGGCCAGGCTCCTCCAATGGGCTCGGTGATATTAGGAATCTCCATGAACACTTTCTCTTCTGTTATTTTTAACATATAATGACTATCACCCCTCTCCCCACATACACATTCACACACACTCTTCCCCTGCACTTTTTGAAAATATAAAGGACGCTAGGCAAGTGAGCGTTCGGTAATTATCCCTGCCAGTGGAAACCAATCCCTCTGCAATCGCCGGCGGCAGTAGCAACGCGCGGGCCCGCGCGAGGCCGGGGACTGCGGGCGCTCTCTAGGTGACCGCGCCGCGCGGCCGCCGCCTGCCCGCTATTTAATATACATGGGGTGGGAACGGAGGGAAGTGGATCTGCGTGCCTGCCCGTCCCGCAGAAAAAAAAAATCAATTTGCTATTTATTTTTGAAATATATAGATTTGGAGAATTTTTTTTCCAGCCAGACCCCCTTCAACAACGGCGGCCCACATTTAATTCTGTCTTTTAATGACTTTTCCCTTATTTGCCATCACTATTTCACGTTAAGGGCGGGGGCGGGGTGGAGTTTCTTTGGAGGTTTTCAATTCTGGCATCTTCAAAAAGATTTGCCTTATGTGTTAATTGCATGCTGTTAAGCACTTCTGGGACTGCGTGCTGACCAACTCGGACCAACTTTTAATTAACACATTGACCCGACGAAGAAGCAGCCGCCCGGGCTCCCCCTCGAATTATGTATATTAGCAGCGCGGAAGCGCTCGGCCCTCGCCGCCAGATGCGTGCGAGGAATTGCCTGCGTCGAGGGGCGGGAGGGGTGCAAACTGCAACCGTTCAGCTCTCTCTCTGAACGTTTTTCTCGCCTTACCTCTAGGAAAGAACAAAGAAAAAGAGTAAATGACGGGTTCCTGGAGCAGGTTTCTTACATCCTTCAGCGTCACTTGACCAAGGGGTTTGGGGAAATAGGGAAGATTCGCCAAAGATATTTTCTCACCAGCCTGACTCTGGCTTGGGTTCTCTGCACCGAGTTCCGATGATGTATATGGGAACCCCCAGAATCCAGGTGGAAGGCGAGATGGGAGTCCGGTGGCCTTTCACAGCTCTGGCCTTCCTGCTCCCAGCCTCCTCGCCTTCCCCGGGGCTCTCTGAGGCTAAGTCACAGACTGCAGGGCCCAAGGTTGGAGAAGGAGAGGGTGTTCTCCTCCACCCCACTTCCCTCCCCGCCCCCCACTTCGAGCGTCTGCTGTCAGGCTAGAGCAAAGGAAATTAGTGGCTATTTTTAGGACTCCAGAGGTCTAAGGCATTCCAGGGCCGATCCTCTAGCTAAGACCAGTCAAACCCAGGTTGGAGGGACAAAGAAACCTGGAGCATGGCACAGACGACGCAGCCTGCAGATATGCAATTTCTACCCTAAGAAATTTCATTCAGAATTGATGGCGCTTCGCTGGAGTGGTGTCTTCAAAGTGAGTGCCTAGCTTGCTTCCCTGTTGAGCACAAAGGCGGGTTAATCCCCAAATACGTACTCATTTTCTCTTTCCGCATCTAATCTCAACTGGCTCTCTCTTCTAAGTGCATAGCTTCCAAATACAAGCCTATAAAAAAATGTCAGAGTGGTATTCCCAGCCATAAAGAAGTTGGAGTGAATCGCTCCCAAGTGACCGTTTAACGTCCCCTCCAGGTAGCAGTTGAAGTTTCTTGTTTGACATTTTTCATTCCCCAATACAGAACTTTTCAATAAATACCCAGTACTAGTGTGAGAAGTATATGTCACAATAAATTCACAGCTCTGTGTTCTAACTATGTCGATGCTTTGGAAAATTTAACGTGACAAGATTGCTCCCCCAAATTCCTTCCACCTCTTTTTCTTCTCCCCTCCCATTCTCCTTTTTCTTTGTCCTTCCCTTGAGCCTTCTTTTCCTGTCCACTTATCAGAGAATCTGCAATTTTTGAGACTAAAAGAAAAGATAAAGGCAGGAAAACAAAGTTCTGTTGCTCAGTATTCCTCTCAGTTCCTCCAGATCTTTTTATATTCAGATAAAGGTGTAATCACCTCACATCTTTAGACAGGGAAAAACCAATCAGCTGGCAAATTACAATGTCCCTTTGCAAAGATAAGGCCTTTGGAAAGTTAGCACAAGTATTGCCCAAACAGCTTTATTTTGAGTTCTAATGCACCACATATAACTTTTTCAGCTTACAAATTGATCTGCAAAATTGCAGCACACACCTGATATCCAAAGGAAAACAAGAGTTGGTAACTCCAGCTGGTTCTTTTGATTTACTCTGCCTGGTAAGACGTACGCTGGTGTGTTTTGATAAGAAAAAAATAAAAGGAGTCAGCAGTTTGATTTGGAAAGTCTTTTATTGCTGAATATGGTTGCAGGTTTAAACTAAAGAATGTGTTTCTACTGGGGACATTTGCATGACACATCCATATGCATTAGCAGCTGCACGGTGTTATATCACCAGTTCCTGTGAGCATTTATCTTTTTTTCCCCTTCTGTCTTTCTTAAAGGAAGTAGGTAAGTGGCCTAGAGGAAAACTACATAGACTTTAAAGATGCATAAATCCTCCTTTGTCCTTCAGGCCCTCAGCTCCTAATTGGCCTGAAGCAACCTGTTTCTTTCAAAGATTTTGAAATATTTGAAGTAGCTGGCCTCCTTGGTTACTTTTCAAAATTAAAATAATGGATTAACAGTGTATAAAATGTAATAAAAGGGGCCTTAGTGATTCAACTACGTATTCAGAGAAAAAAAAAGTAATCTGCATCTTTCTGCTGATTTGCTTATTTCCAGAGGAACTTTCATTCGAGAAATTCTTTGTATCATCAGTCTTCACCTCTTAATACTTTATAGAGTAATACTTTTGAATCAGGATAGCTAAGACCTTGCTGTGCTGGTGTGTAGATAGTGTCAGAGAGCAAAACAGCAATTCTGGAAGATGTTTGCTTTTTCAGACATTGTTATGACTGTACAAGGGCCATTGTGCAATATACACAGCCGTCGTCTGCGTCCGATCCTACCTAAACTGTATGTCATGTATCTGATTCTCCTGGAATTCAGTGGTCTGTGGACATCAGGAACCGCACCGTCAAATTGAATTCAGAAAGAAGCAATGCTCTTATTTTGTCTGATTCTGTTCAGTTACTCAGTATATTTAAAAAAAAAAAAAAAAAGCTGTACATTTTAATGTTATGTGACTAGGAAGCATTTAGACCCCAAACCAAAAGCTGTAGCATAAGGACATTTTAAAAAATAGTTCCTCATTTCTGATCAAAGACAATAATCCATGGAATTATTTATAAATAACTTGAATTAAACTCACACTTTTTTACCAAGTCAAATTTCAAAGTGTGGGTATATTACAAGGTAAAACAAAAATCTTACACAATTACACACACATACACAAAACAACATACAGGCAAACAAAAAGACAGTAATCCTTACCAGGAATTGTACTGGTCAATGGAGATCCCCTGCTGGAGGATATTTTGGTTCTCATAAATTCTTTGTAGTATTTTTTTTCTTTTTTCGTCGCAAGAGAAGGCATATAGAGGGAAAAAACGAAAGGAAAATAATTATTAAAATAATGCCATCCTTTTTCCTATCATACTTAGATCTAATATTCACTATTACACAAATGTGCCTGCACAATGACATAAATATGCGTGAGTCTAAATAATAATCTATTTTTATGTCTTGTTTCCAGATGTTTGCAAATACTGCAAGTGCATTGATTTGACCTAACCAAAAAGCAGCTAAGATCTCTGCCATTCAATTAAATCCTGACTGTTTTAGTATCACTTGGAACAACTTTCTCTTGCCCTCCATTGCACAAAAGTTGCTTGGCTTTTTGTTTGTTTGTTATTACTGTTTGTATACAGTAATTCAGTATAATGTGGATAAAAGTGAAAACAGTTGCTTTATATTATATAATGAAAAACTGTACAAACCTCATTATTTTACTCAGTTAATGATGTCAGTGATAATCAGAACATTCAGTTGTTAGGGCTAGTTAGCTTAGTTGTTTAGATTAGAGCATGGCCCAGAATTGATCTTGTGGTTAAATGTGTCCTTACTCAAGAGCCACAAATCAAGAGCCACAAATCATACCCTGCAACACAACCAGCCCTGGACAGTTGCACCAGTGAGGACTGAAGGGCCAATCGAGAATGTGGATAAATTTGCACAAACCAAAGGAAAACCCTCTTTTTAACAGTGCAAGACATATCAGGAAGCAGTGACGGGAAGGAAAGAATAATTGAGGCCATGAGGAAAGCTTAGGCATAATGAAGAAAATACTACACCTATCTTGGTACTAGTATGTCATTTAAAACTGTTATTGATAGGGTTCTACTGCTTCAATGTAGATCCATTTTATCTTTAACATAAAGACAAGATTTATTTGCTCACTTTGAGATTGGATTTTGATATTAAACATTTCTGGAAATACTAATAGCGTTGGTAAACTCAAGATATGGAGGATCTGAGGGAGTCACTTATTTGCTTATCCATTCATCTCTTGGTTATTCTTGCAGAAAAAGTCTATTTATCCCTCAGAGACTTACTTTGTCATGGGTCATAATATAATAGGCTCCTTGAAATATGATGGCTAACAAAGATAAAACATAGACCATTACAACTGGTCATCCTTGATTCAGTAGACACAAATCAAAAAGCAGACAGAAGCTTTGTTAGGTCAGCACTTAATTCTGTGGCCATTTATTCATACTCCCTTCCAAGAAGTCTGAGCTAGGTAGTGTCTATTCAAATCCAGTGATTGCAGTCTGGCGTGCAAGGAACTTAGAATTTGTCACTACGCCATCCCGACAACAAGTAAAAAACTGAACAGATTGAAAAATATACAACTGTTCTTAAATCAGTCAGAGAAATGAGGTTCCAGGACAAAGTGCTATCCCCAAAATTAGAGAGACAGACAAGCTGTTATGGAAAATCACAACTTAGGAGAGCAGAACTTATGAGTAGAAACCTCTGTGGGAACCTGTACCACGGCAGGAAAATCTGAACTGTTACTGGGAAATTGCTAGAGGCTCAGTGTGGACAAATCTGAGAGTTAAAAACTCCAGAGGGGCTCAGTCATAGGGGGCCTCCCACACTTGATGAGCTTTACCTAATGGAGCTATGCCAGGTTCACAGTCAGTGCGTGTCGGAAATCCCCTTCTACCTCCACCAAAGAAGAGAAGGGAACCATTTGGAAACATGGTGGAGTATTCTGTTTTTCTTAACAAGACCTAATCTCAGGAGAAACTATTTTGCTAGAGTCTCCTTGGGGTTTATCAGAGTATAGTCTACCTGGAGAGAAGGGAAATACTCAACGTTAGCTCCCTCTCACCATCTGTCACAGTGCTGAGAAGCACTGGTGACGTTCACGGAGTCATCCAAAGACTTGAGATCTAATCATGGGATTAAAGAACACTTCCCCTCCACCCACAGTTAACCACTACATTGCTAAAGGCCTACGTATTTCAGTTCCTTTTATCCAGTACATTGTGTCTACTTTCTGATGAAATTACATGACATACTAATATGCAAAAAGGTTTGAAGAAATTAAACAAGCATCAGAAACAGAGATAGATGTGGCAGGGATGTTGGGCTTATTAGGACAGGATTTGTTAAAAAATAAGATTACTATGCTAGGGGCTGTAATGGGAAAAGTAGACAACATACAAGAAAAGATAAGTGACAGTGACACAAGCAGAAATGTGGAATTTTGAAGAAAGAAACAAAAAGAATTGCTAGAGAACAAAACCCCTGTAACATATTGCAGAATCCCTTTAGTGGGCTCATTGTAGACTAGACCCAGCTGAGGAAAGAATCTCAGAGCTTGAAGATATATTAGTAGAAATTTCCAGGGTCGGGCGTGGTAACTCCCTTCTGTAGTCCCAGCACTTGAGAGGCTGAGGCAGGTGGATTGACTGAGCTCACAGATTCGAGATCAGCCTGAGGCAGAGCAAGACCTCCTCTCTAAAAATAGCCGGGCACTGTGGCAGGCACCTGTAGTCCGAGCTGCTTGGGAGGCTGAGGCAAGAGAATTGCTTAAGTCCAGGAGTTTTAGGTTGCTGTGACCATGACACCACAGTACTCTACCGAGGGTGACAAAGGGAGAGTCTGTTTCAGAAAAAAGAAATTTCCAAAACTCAAAAAGAGAAAAAGACTGAAAGAGAAAGGAAAAAGAAAAGAAAAGAGAACAGAATGTCTAAGAAATGTGAGACAACTACAAAAGAGTGTAAATATATACAATGGGAATACCTGAAACAGAAGAAAGAAAGGAAAAGAAACAATATTTGAAGCAATAATGACAGAATTTCTCCAAATTAGCATTAGACACCAAATCACAGATTCAGAAAACTCTAAGCAGGACAAATGCCAAAAAGAAAAATATAATAAAGCCATTTATGCTTAGGCATGTCATGTCCAAACTTCAGAAAATCAAAAATAAGAACTCTTTAAAGAGAGCAGAAGGAAAAAATCTTAACCTATAGATGAGCAAAATGAGTTATGTGAAAAACCATGGAATCAAGAAGAGTAAAGGGAAATATTTAATGTGTTGAGAGGAAAAAATCCACCAGCATAGAATTTCCTATGCTGTGAAATAATTCTTCAAAAGTGAAGGAGAGGGCGGTGCATGTGGCTCATCGAGTAGGGCACCGGCCCCATATACCGAAGGTGGCAGGTTCAAACCCGGCCTCAGCCGAACTGCAAAAAAAAAAACAGAAAAATAGCCGGGCATTGTAGCAGGGCGCCTGTAGTCCCAGCTACTGGGGAGGAGGAGGCAGGAGACTCGCTTGAGCCCAGGAATTGGAGGTTGCTATGAGCTGTGATGCTACAGCACTCTATCCGGGGTGACAGCTTGAGGCTCTGTCTCAAAAAAAAAAAAGAAAGAAAGAAAAAAAACCTACTTATTTTTCTTACTCTTAATTGAAAAGGTAACAGTTTGCTCAAAATAATAATAGCAACAGTTTATTTATGCATTATATATATATATATATATATATTTTTTTTTTTTTGTAGAGACAGAGTCTCACTTTATCACCCTCAGTAGAGTGCCGTGGCGTCACACAGCTCACAGCAACCTCCAACTCCTGGGCTTAGGCGATTCTCTTGCCTCAGCCTCCAGAGTAGCTGGGACTACAGGCGCCCGCCACAACATCCAGCTATATTTATGCATATATTAATAAGTGATTATGTATTCTTAGTATGTGAGAACTAAAGGACAACAGTAATATTAGGGATGGGAGGAAGGAGTTCCTTATTTTGTCGTGTATAATGCACACCTGTGTTTTTGGCCCAAACTTTCAGGGAAAAAACTTCTATTTTAGTTTTTTTTTTTGAGACTGAGCCTCAAGCTGTCACCTTGGACAGAGTGCTGTGGCATCACAGCTCACAGCAACCTTCAATTCCTGGGCTCAAGAGAGTCTACTGCCTCCGCCTCCCCAGTAGCTGGGACTACAGGCGCCCAGCACAACGCCCATCCATTTTTTGGTTGCAGCCGTCATTGTTGTTTGGCAGGCCCGGGCTGGATTCGAACCCGCCAGCTC
Source organism: Perodicticus potto (assembly GCA_963574655.1). Taxonomy (NCBI): domain Eukaryota; kingdom Metazoa; phylum Chordata; class Mammalia; order Primates; family Lorisidae; genus Perodicticus; species Perodicticus potto. The sequence continues at coordinate 20,623 of CAUYRH010071613.1, forward strand.
AGGTGTACGTGGCTGGCGCCTTAGCCCGTTGAGCCACAGGCACCAAGCCTGTGTTTTAGTTTTTGAATTCAAATTAGTAAATTGTTATGTTTAGGTACTTGTTTTTTGTATTATGAAAGAATGTTAGCATTTGTTTTCTAACTTATTATATACAAGAAATTTTATGTCACAAATAATTACAAAACATGAGAACAGATATAAGGTACGAGAAATTTTATGTACTAGTAGCAAATTGTACTTCCCATGTATAATGCACATCTTTTTTTTTTTCCTTAGGCCAAGACTTACTCTATTGTCCCGAATAGAGTAATGGGGCATCATCATAGCTCACTGCAACATCGATCTCTTGAACTCAGGCAATCTTCTTGCCTCAGCCTCCCCAGTAGCTGGTACTACAGGCATTTGCCACAACACTCAGCTATTTTTTCTATTTTTAGTGGAGACAGGGACTCACTCTTGCTCAAGCTGGTCTCAAACTCCTGAGCTCTAGGGATCCACCTGCCTCAGCCTCCCAGAGTGCGAGGATTACAGGCATGAGCCACCACACCAAGCCTCACATTTTTATTTTCACCTCAAAAGTTTGAGCAAAAAGTTGCACATTATACATGGCAAAATACAGTAAGAGTATTTTGTTATTATAAAGTATTATCTATGAAATGGTAAAGCATTAGTTAGAAGTGGGCTTGGATTAGTTACAAATGTATTTTGAAAACCTTAAAGCAACCACTAAAAAATATTTTAAAAAAAGAAAGAAGTCTAACTGGTATTCTAAGAAAGGAGAGAAAATATAATCATATAAAATTCTCATTTAAAACCACAAAAGACAAAAGTAGGAACAAAGAAGGAGGGAAACAAGTAAAGAACAGTATCAATATGTTAGATATTAGTCCAAGTATATCAATAACCACATTGAACATTAATGTTATAAATGGAACAATTAAAAGTGGTTGCCAGAGTGGATTGAAAAACAAGGTCCAGGGCCAGGCACGGTGGCTCACGTCTGTAATCCCAGCACTCTGGGAGGCCAAGGTGGGGGGATTGCTTCAGCTCATGAGTTCAAGACCAGCCTGAGCAAAAGTAAGCCTCCCATCTCTACTAAAAATAGAAAATCTGAGGCAAAAGGATAGCTTGAGCCGAAGAGTTTGAGATTGTTGTGAGCTATGGTGCCACAGCACTCTATCCAGGATGACAGCTTGAGGTTCTGTCTCAAAAAAAAGAAAGGAAAAAGAAAAACAAGACCCAACCATATGTTGTCTATAATACTTCAGGAAGACATAACAATCTTTCAGATATCCAACATCAGAACATCAACATATTTGAGGCAAAAATGGATAGAACTTTAAAGAGAAATAGATCACTGCATGATTACAGTTGGAGATATTAACATCCCTCTAGTAGAAATAGACAGATCTAGCAGGCAGAAAATCAGTGAGGACCCAGTTGAACTCAACAGCACCATCAATCAGCTGGATGTAACTGACGTCTGTAGACTACTCTATCCAAGAACAGCAGTTTACATACTCCTCTCAAGCTCACATGGAACATTCACCAAGATGGAAAGACATCCTGGGCCATAAAACCCACCTCAACAAGTTTAAAACAAAAGAAATCATACAATCTCTGTTCTCAGATCCCAACGAAATTAAACTACAAATCAATAACAGAAACAAGGCTGAAAAATCCCCAAATACTTGAAGGTTAAACATGAGACTTTTAAACTAAATGTGAGGTTAAGCAGAACTAGTAAAATGTAAAAATGTTTTGAACTAAACAAAAATGAAAACACACCCACAATTTGTGGGATGCAGGGAAAGCAGTGCCTGGGGAAAATTTATAGCATTGAAAGACTATGTTAGAAAAAAGAAAGATCAAACATCAATAATCTCAGCCTCTAACCTTGGAAACTATGAGGAGTAAATTAAATCCAAACTAAGCAGAAGTAAAGAAAGGAATAATAAGGGCAGAAATCAATGAAATTGGAAATGGGATGTCCATAGAGAAAATCAACAAAACCAAAGCTCAACAAAATTAATCAGCCTCAGGCAGGGCACGTGTCTCATGCCTGTAATCCTAGCACTCTGGGAGGCTGAGGTGGGTGGATTACCTCAGGAGTTTGAGACCAGCCAGAACAAGACCACATCTCTAGAAATAGCCTGGTATTGTGGCAGATGCCTGTAGTCCCAGCTACTCAGGAGGCTGAGGCAAGAAAATCACTTGAGCCCAAGAGTTTGAGGTTACTGTGAGCTATGGCACTCTACCAAGGGTGACAAAGTGAGACTCTGTCTCAAAAAAAAAAAAAAAAAATTAACCAGCTTCTAGCCTGGCTAGGAAAAAAGAGAAAAGATACAAATTACTAATATTAGTAATGAAAGAAGGGGCATTACTATATATCCTATGGATGTTAAAAGGATAATAATAGGATATTATGAACAATTTTATTTCCATAAATTTGATACCTTAGATAAAACAGACCAATTCTGGCAAAAAAAAATGTAGACAACTTGAATAGACCTGTATCTATTAAAGAAATTGAATCAATGATTAATAACCTTCCCAATGAGAATGCACCAGGAACACATGGGTTCGGTGTAAATTCTACCAAACATTTTGGAAGAAACTGTACCACCTTCTGTGATTCTTTCAGAAGACAGTAACAAAGAGAATACTTGCTAATTCATTTTATAAAGCTAGTATTATTACAATATCAAAATCAGATCAAAATAGATCACAAGAAAACTAATATCTCTCATGAACACATATGCAAAAATTCTCAACAAAATATTAGAAAATATAATTCAATAATGTATACAAAGATTATACACCACAACCAAGAAGAATTTATCCTAGATATTCCAGGATGGTTCAATATTAAAAAATTAATTAATATAACCCATTAAATCAACAAGCTAAAGAAGAAAAATCACATCATCATGTAAATAGATACAGAAAAAAATTTGACAAAATCCAATATCCATTCATGATAAGGAAATTCTTTAATTTGATAAAGATCACCTGCAGAAAATCTACAAGTAAAATTATAATTAATTATGAGAAACTTAAAATTTTCCAATAAGATTAGAAACAAGGCAGGTATATCCCCTCTCCCTTTTACACCATACCAGAAGTCCTAGCTAATGCAATAAAGCAAGAAAAGGAAAGTAAGAGATGAACTGAGTGGGAAGGAAGAAATAAAATTGCCTTTGTTCTCCAATGACTGTGGTCACCCAAGGGCCAAGAAGAGTACTTTGAAGGTGACCGTAGTGATATTCAACAATGAGGTATGCAGCACTTTTTCTAGGATGAATTTGCAAACTTAATTGTTGGACCAAAGTTATAATACATTTGTCAAAATGCGTAGAATATACAACACAAGAGTGAACCCTAATATATAAACTATGGACTCGGGTGATCATGTGTGGGTGTGGGTTAATCACTTGTAACTAATGTAAATCTGTGGGGCAGGATGTTGATAGTGGGGGACATTGTGAGTGGGTGGAGATGGGGAGTATATGGGAATTCTCTAAGCTTTCTGCTCCTTTTTTGCTGGGAAATCTAAAACTTCTGTATAAAATAAAGTTTATGAATTATTTTTAAAAACCAATAATTTGTCATGATGTTAATAAATTATTATTAGCATATTCCAGATTCTACCTAGGCAACAGGTCTTACTGTTTTAGAAAATCTTTCTATAAAAATTTTTTTTTTTTTTTTTGAGACAGAGGCTCAAGCTGTCACTCTAGGTAGAGTGCTATGTTGTCACAGCTCACAGCAACCTTCAACTCCTAAGCTCAAGCAATTCTCCTGCGTCTGCCTCCCAAGTAGCTGGGACTACAGGCGCCCGCCACAACACCTGGCTATTTTTTGGTTGCAGCCATCATTGTTGTTTGGCGGGCCCAGGCTGGATTCAAACCAGCCAGCTCAGGTGTATGTGGCTGGTGCCTTTGCTGCTTGAGCCACAGGCGCCGAGCCTCTATAAATATTTTTATTTCTATTTGTTAACATTGAGGGAATGTGAATGCAATATTACTTTTTTTTTTTTTTTTTTTTTTTTGTAGAGACAGAGTCTTACTTTGTTGCCTGGGTAGAGTGGCATCACAGCTCACAGCAACCTCCAGTTCTTGGGCTTAGGTGATTCTCTTGCCTCAGCCTCCCCAGTAGCCGGGACTACAGGCACCTGCCACAAAATTCCTGGATTTTTTTTTTGTTGTTGTAGTTTGGCCAAGGCCAGGTTCGGACCCACTATCCTCGGGATATGGGGCCCAGCGCCGTACTCCCTAGCTACAGGCGCCGCCCAATATTAAATGTTAAAATAACTTTGTTATTAGGATGAATTAGTACAAGAAAATCAACTCCAAGAAATATTTCCAGGACAGACAACAAATATGTTTTGGAGGATTTTAATATTATTTTAAGTGGAACAACAAAGTACTGTTCAATTGGAAAACATAAATTACATTATATAATGTTATATTTTTCAAATAATCCTTAAAAAATACTTTTTTGTTTTTGAGATGGAGTCTCACTTTGTCATCCTCAGTAGTTCCGTGGCATCCTAGCTCACAGCAACCTCAAATTCTTGGGCTTAAATGATTCTTTTGCCTAAGTCTCCCAAGTAGCTGGGACTACAGGTGCCCACCACAACGTCCAGCTATTTTTAAAGAGGAGGTCTCACTCTGGCTCAGGATCGTCTTGAACCTGTGAGCTCAGGCAATCCACCTGCCTCGGCCTCCCAGAGTGCTAAAATTATAGGCATGAGCCACTGTGCCCAGCCCCAAATAATGCTTTTTAAAGTAAGTTAAGGGGTGTTGTCTGTGGTTCAGTGGGTAGGACGCCTAGCCCCATATACCGAGGGCGGTGGGTTGAAACCTGGCCCTAGTTAAAATGCAACAAAAAAATAGCCGGGTGTTGTGGCGGGCGCCTGTAGCCCCAGCTATTCAGGAGGCTGAGGCAAGAGAATTGCCTAAAGCCCAGGAGTTGGAGGTTACTGTGAGCTGTGACGTCACAGCACTCTACTGAAGGTGATAAAGTGAGACTCTGTCTCTAAAAAAATAAAGTAAAATAAAAAATAAAGTAAGTTAAGGTATCCATTTTGCAGGTGGGACAAAAGAGCTTACGTATGTCATACAGCTAAGTATATGGCGAAGCCAGGATTCAAACAAGAGTTTGTTATATCTGCCCACACTCTTAAGCACTATACTAGTTTTATACATGAGTCTTTCATCAGCTCTGGTAGCATGAGTCTAACCCTCAGAAGTGGACACAGTCTGAAAATCAAGTTTCTAAAGGACCATATTCTGGACCTGATAAATTCTCCATGAACCGTAAAACATTACCTTGGCAGATTCTTGGGGTGCAAACTACTGACCTTTTCTGGTGTTGCCTCTAATGTCTTGTGTGCTCTTATTCAAACTGAAACAGCAACTTTGTAATGGCTACTAAATGATTATTTAATAATGACCGAATTTATACCATGGACAGGAATGATCTAGTATAAGCAAGAAGATAATGTATGCATTTACAAATGGCATAAAGTGAGGATACTAACTTCCACACTTTTTTCCTAATTATTGAACAAGACTTGGCACCTGTAGCTGAGTGGTTAGGGTGCTGGCCGCATACACCGGGGCTGGCAGGTTTGAGCCTGGCCCGGACCTGCTAAAACAATAATAACAACTACAAAAAAAAAAATCTGGGTGTTGTGGCGGGCACCTGTAGTCCCAAGTACTTGGGAGGCTGAGGCAAGAGAATCGCTTAAACTCAAGAGTTTGAGGTTGCTGTGAAGTGTAATGCATGGCACTCTACCAAGGGTGACATAGTGAGACTCTGTCTCAAAAAAAAAAAAAAAAAAAAATTGACTCAGCTCCTGTAGCTCAGTAAGTAGGGCACCAGCCACATACACCAAGGCTGGCAGGTTCTAGCCCGGCCTGGGCTTGCTAAACAACAAAGACAACTGCAAAACAAAAATAGCTGGGCGTTGTGGCAGGTGCCTGTAGTCCCACCTACTTACCAGGCTCAGACAAGAGAATCACTTAAGCCCAAGAGTTTGAGGTTGCTGTGAGCTGTGATGCCCCGGCACTCTACCCAGGGTAATAACTTGAGACTCTGTCGCAGCAAAAAAAGAAAAAAAAAAAGTTATTGATCAAATCCTTTTATCATAAGGACACTTGCAATAGACTGTTTATTGCAGCTCAATTTACAATCGCTAAAATGTGGAAACAGCCTAAATGCCCACCAACCCAGGAATGGATTAACAAGCTGTGGTATATGTACACTATGGAATTCTATTCAGCCATTAAAAAAAATGGAGACTTTACAGCTTTTGTATTAACCTGGATGGAAGTGGAACACATTATTCTTAGTAAAGCATTACAAGAATGGAGAAGCATGAATCCCATATACTCAATTTTGATATGAAGACAATTAATGACAGTTGATGACATGGTGGGGGTGGGGGAAGGGAAGAGTAGAGAGAGAGGGAATGAGGGAGGGGTGGGGAAGGGAACAGCAGAGAGAGGGAAGGAGCAAGGGGGGTGGGGTCTTGGTGTGTGCCACACCTTTTGGGGGCAAAACATGATTGTAAGAGGGACTTTACCTAACAAATGCAATCAGTGTAACCT
>CAUYRH010071619.1:0-17374 GCA_963574655.1 Perodicticus potto
GTGAGGGTACAAATAACTAAGTTACAAGATTCACATTTATTCGGTAGAGTCACTCTTGTAGTTGTGTCCCACACCCAAATGTGTACCATACACGCTTACATTTTCCCATTAAGTGGGAGCACACCAATTCCCTCTCCCTTCCCCTCTGTCCCCTCCCTTATTCCCCCATCCCCCCAACTTCAGTTGAATTAGAGTTTTTCTCCTCTGTGGGTGTGTATTAGATCATCTGCTGGCTTCATATTAGTATGGAGTACATTAGATATTTGCTTTTCCATTCTTGAGTTACTTTACTAAGAAGAATGTGGTTTTTTTGACACAGAGTCTCACTCTGTGGCCCTCCAAAGAGTGCACACAGCTGTCAGTGCTCACAGCTCACAGAGTGTCACAGAGTGTGCAGAGTGTCACAGCTCACAGCGACCTCTTGAGCTTAAGCCATTCTCTTGCCTCAGCATCCCAAGCAGCTAGGACTACAGGCACCCACAACACTCAGCTATTTTTTGTTGCAGTTGTCATTGTTGTTTAGCTGGCCCAGGCCAGATTTGAACCCGCCAGCCTCAGCATGTGTGGCTGGTGCTATAACTACTGTGCTATGGGTGCAGAGCCTGAACTAACACTTCTTTAAAGAAAACATTGTAGAAAAAAGAAAACAAACATTTATGGAGCACCTTATATGTTCCAGAGGCCGTACATTATCTCGTTTAATTCTCAGAATGTCCCTGTGGATAGGCATTGTTATTTTCATTTTCCTAGGAGAAAAATGAGGCTCAAAGACTCAAAGTAACTTGCTACAGTTGACACTGCTGGTAACTGGCAGAGCTAGCACATGACTCCAAATTGGATAGATCCCAAAGCCTGAGTGCCTACTAACACATGATATTGCCAGTCTGGATTCATAGTAACCGTTGCCAAAACACAGACATTAACTTAAATTAGGAGGGGTATTTAGCCACCAAAAAAGGCTACATTGATCTATTAACATAAGCATCCCCAAAGCAGTGCATATTCTCTTGGGAACTTTATTTTCAAATGGATATAGACAACCTGGAGAAACCATTTAAGAAACAGAACTCATGTTTCTGAGCCTGAAAAACTAGACATGGTTAACCTGAAAAACTGGAGGCACATGATGGGATTTTAATATTTCAAATGCTGGCTGTCATTATGCTGTGCAGTTCAGTAAGTTCTGTATAGACACAGGGGTGGAGCTGAAACCAATTAACTAAAACAAAAAAGCCCCCAGCTATCTAAAAGACAAAGAGATCTGAAGATAGCTGCCTTGAGATATAAGGAGGTTCTCATCACCAGTAGCGTCAATAGTAGTTAGAGGACCTCATTTTTTTTTTTTTGTATAGAGACAGAGTCACCTTATCGCCCTTGATAGAGTGCCGTGGCGTCACACAGCTCACAGCAACCTCCAACTCCTGGACTTAGGCTATTTTCTTGCCTCAGCCTCCCAAGTAGGGAGAACCTCATTTTTTATTTATTTTTTTTTTTATTTTTATTTTTTATTTTTTTGAGACAGAGCCTCAAGCTGTCACCCTGGGTAGAGTGCTGTGGCATCATAGCTCATAGCAACCTCCAACTCCTGGGCTCAAGCGAGTGTCCTGCCTCCGCCTCCCAAGTCGCTGGGACTACAGGCGCCCACCACAACGCCCAGCTATTTTTTGGTTGCAGCCGTCATTGTTGTTTGGCAGGCCTAGGCTGGATTCGAAACCGCCAGCTCAGGTGTATGTGGCTGGAGCTTTAGCTGCTTGAGCCACAGGCGCCGAGCCAGGACCTCATTTTGGATAATGAAATTAGAATTTGAATTTTCTTGCATACTCTGTAACAAATGATATGAACTAAATTCCATAAACTTGCTAACAACTGGACTTCAGGTATTCTTTTTTTCTTTTTAACACAGTCTCACTTTGTCGCCCTCGGTAGAGTGCAGTGGGGTTACAGCTCGCAGCAATCTCAAACTCTTGGGCTTAAGCAATCCTCTTGCCTCAGCCTCCCAAGTAGCTGGAACTACAGGCGCCCGCCACAACACCTGGCTATTATTTTGTTATAGTTGTCATTGTGGTTTAGCAGGCCAGGGCTGGGTTCAAACCCGCCAGCCCCACCGTATGTGGCTGGCACCCTGGCTGCTGAGCTACAGGCATCAAGACAATTTCAGGTATTCTTGTAAAGAGATAGGTAGACCACTAGAGGTTTCAGAGCTGGGGAATGACCAAAGAGGAGAAAAAGATAGGAGTTAGCATTCATGAGGGCAGTGGCATGATCAGAGCTCACTGCAACTCTGGTTTCAGAGCTGGGGAATGACCAAAGAGGAGAAAAAGATAGGAGTTAGCATTCATGAGGGCAGTGGCATGATCAGAGCTCACTGCAACTCTGACTCCTGGGCTCAAGTGAGCCTTCTTCCTCAGCCTCCCAAGTTGTTGGGCCTACAGGCGGGCACCAGCATGCTCAGCTAATTTTCTCCATTTTTTTGTAGAGATGGGGTCTTGCTGTGTTGCTCAGGATGGTCTTGAACTCCCGAGCAAAGCAATCCCCCTGCTTTGGCCTCCTAAAGTGATAGGATTACATGCGTAAGTCACCATGCCCAGCCTAAGGTCAACTTTTTAAAAACAGCTTTATTGAGATACAACTGACATTTAAATAACTACACATATTTAAGATGTATTATTTGATAAATTTTGAACTGTCTCTATGTCCTTGAAGTCGTACCACAGTCAAGATAATGAACACAAGCCAGGTGTGGTAGCTTATGTCTATAATCCTAGCAATTTAGGGAGCCAAGATGGGAGAATGGCTTGATGTCAGGAGTCCAGACCAGCCCCATCTCTGGAAATAATAATAAATTAGCCAGCTGGCCGGTGGGCATCTATAGTACCAGTACTTAGGAGGCTGAAGCAGGAAGAACCCTCAAGGTCAGGAATTCAAGGTTTGTAATGAGCTGCGGTCACACCAGTGCACTCCAGCCTGGGTGACAGCAAGACCCCATCTCTAAAAATCTAGAAAGATAATGAACATATTAAATGGAATCTAGAAAGGTTGAACTCAAAAATAGTAAAGTGGTGGTTTCCAGAAGCTAGAGGATAGAGGGATTGGGGAAATGAACACAAAATTTCAGTTAGGCAAAAGGAATGCATTTAAGAAATCTATTGTACATTATGGTGAACAGAGTTAATAACAATAAATTGTGCATGTGGAAATTGCTAACAGAGTAGATTTTATGTGTTCTCACCAAAAAAGTACTAAATATGTGAGGTGATGCATATGCTAATAAACTTGAATTAACCATTCCACAATGTATATAGGAGGTCTGTCCAAAAAATATCCAGCCATTGTTAATATACCAAGAACAGTTTTTGTGAGATTGACATGAACTGGCAGTGAAGGAGAATGGACTGAAATGCACATGTGAGAACCATGCTGACTTCCCGGTATTAGTCAGTGCAGCGCTAGACGCCACTCGGTGACCAAGTGTGCTCTGTGGCCCTTGCATTCCAAACAACTGATCAAGTAGAACATGTATTCTGCATCAAATTTTGGATTAAGCAAAAATACTCAATAAAATCCTAGCAAATAGAATACAGCTACACATTAAAACACTTATACATCATGAGCAGGTGAGCTTTATCTCAGGGATGCAAGGCTGGTTAAACGTACACAAATCTATAAATGTAATTCACCACATAAATACAAACAAAAACAAAGACCATATGATTCTCTTAAGAGATGCAGAAAAAGCGTTTGACAAAATTCAGTGTCCTTTTGTAACAAGAACACTTAACAGGCATAGATGGGACATTTCTTTATCTGACAGAAGGCATCCATGACAAACCCACAGCCAATATCATATTGTATGGAGTAAAACTGAAAGCCTTTCTACTTAGAACTGGAACCAGACAAGGATGTCCTCTATCACCACTACTATTCAACATAGTGCTAGAAGTCCTAGCCAATGCAACCAGGTAAAAGAAAGATATAAAGGGTATTCAAATGGGGACAGAATAAGTTAAATTTTCACTTTTTGCTGATGATATGATCTTACACTTAGAAAATCCCAGTGACTCAACCACAAGACTCCTGGAAATGATCAAGAAATGCAGTAATGTCTCAGGACATAAAATCAATGTCCACAAATCAATAGCCTTTATATACACCAATAACAGTCAAGCTGAGATGAAATCAAAGACACAATACCCTTCACAATATCTTCAGAGAAAATGAAATGCCTGGGAATGTACCTAACAAAGAATGTGAAGGATCTTGACAGAAAGCACTATGAAACCCTGAGAAAAGGAATAGCAGAGGAGGTTAACAAATGGAACAAACTGTGCTCATGGCTGGGCAGAATCAACATTGCTAAAATGTCTATTCTACCCAAAGTAATCTACAGATTTAATGCAATCCCCATTAAAACACCAATGCCATATTTGGAAGAATTTGAAAAAATAGTTCTTTGTTTCATATGGAACCAGAAAAAAACCTAAATAACCAACACAATTCTAAGAAATAAAAACAAATCTGTAGGCATCACTTTATCAGACTTCAGGCTATACTAGAAGTCTTTAGTGATCAAAATAGCGTAGTATTGGCACAAAAATAGAGACATAGATCTATGGATTATAACAGAAAACCTAGAGATGAAACCAGACCCATATCATCATCTGATCTTTGATAAACCAAAAGCATACACTGGGGAAAAGAATCTCTATTTAATGAGTGGTCCTAGGGGAACTGGTTAACCAATGTAAAAGACTGAAATTGGACCCACACCTCTCATCACTTACAATTGACTCATACTGGGTAAAAGATTTAAATCTAAGACACAAACAATAAAAACTCTAGAAGAAAGTGTGAGGAAAACTCTTCATGATATCAGCCAGGGCATCTCAGTACTTCTCTGCCGAAATCTATTTTTTTTTTCATTATCATATTTTGATTTACTATATTGAGTAAAATTATATTATCCATTTAAAAAATCCTTGCCTGCTAATTTAATTATCTTATTTATCTCAAAGTCTATTTTATTTAGTTGGTTGTCTTTTCTCTTAAGAACATAATCCATTTTGGGGGTGCCCATAGCTCAGTGGGTAGGATATCCCAGTGGGTAGAGTAGCTCAGTAGCCACATACACTGAGGTTCAAAACTGGCCTGAGCCAGCTAAACAATGATGATAACTGTAACAAAAAAATACCTGAGCGTTGTGGTGGGTGCCTGTAGTCCCAACTACTTGAGAGGCTGAGACAAGACAATCACTAAAGCCTAAGAGTTTGAGGTTGTGTGAGGTGTGACACCACAGCACTCTATCGCGGGTGACATAGTGAGATTCTATCTCAAAAAAAAATATATATATATACATATATATATATATATATATATATATATATATATATACACACACACATATATATATAATCCATTTTTAATACTTTACCAGTAAGATAATTTTTTAATCATTATTCCCACCACTCTGAACCAGAAGTGAGTAATCTTACAGAGTAATCTTATTCTATAGGATAGAGTATCTCAGGAATAAACAAGAGTCTTTCAAGTACTACATTCTCAATTCTAATACTGGAATCGCCATCACTTTGGATTTTACCTCACAAATGCAAATAATGTAACCTAATTGTATGTACCCTCATATTAACCCAAAATGAAAAAAAAAAAAAGTCTTAGCACATAATAAGAAAAACGAGTGAAAGATTTTTTTTTTTTTTTTTTGAGACAGAGTCTCACTTGGTCACCCTCAGTAGTGTGCTATGGCGTCACAGCTCACAGCAACCTCAAACTTTTTTCTTCTTTTTGACACAGAGCCTCAAGCTGTCACCCTGGATAGAGTGCCATGGCATCACAGCTCACAGCAACCTCCAACTTCTGGGCTCAAGCGATTCTCCTGCCTCCGCCTCCCAAGTAGCTGGGACTACAGTCACCTACCAAAACGCCCAGCTATTTTTTTGTTGTAGCCATCGTTGTTGGGTGAGGCCCAGGCTAGATTTGAACCCGCCAGTTCAGGTGTATGTGGCTGGCACCTTAGCCACTAGAGCCACAGTGCCGAGCCGAGTAAAAGATTTTGACAAAAACATATTTGAAACTTTTAAGCATATTCATAATCCATTGTTCCAACAGTAAATCACAGCCTTATACCTACTACTGTGTTCATGGACTGATCGTTTATACCAGAAAAAAAGCATCCTCTAAAGGAAACAACTTCTCTTTTGGAATACCTGGATTCCAGCTCAAACGAAGTGGGAAAATATCTTTTTCTTCCAACTTTACCCTTCAGGAATGTATCACTCACTGAGCACCTAAGTTATTTCGCACTTCACAATTAAATATTAACCATCATAGTACAGTCTTTCTAAGCAACATGTATAAAATTTCCTCATTTTAATTCTGTAAGCAGGATATTTTCTTTATAAATGTGTGTCAAATGGGACATGTTGCTCAGATCTCCCTTGAAGAAAGGATTTGCTACCCAGTTTCAAGGACTGTGACTGTTAGCTTCCAGTTATCTTTGTTGGTACTCATTTCCGTTTTCTAGGCAAGACCTAATCTTAAGCGGTTCAAACAGTGGTCCAGCCATTTCTGCCCAATATACTACTCTGATAAGCAGTCTTTGCTCCGGAGTCCCCTGCTGGGCTGACAGTAGGTGTCAGCTCTGCATCACTTTCTGACAGCTTCCCCTACCTAACTTTGCATCCCTCCTTTTCCTTTCACTGGAGTTACTCTAAACTAAGTATTTTGCATTTCTATGTCCTTTGGCATCTGTTCCCTTTCTGTGACAAAACCAAAGACCAATTTGTTTCCAATCCAGTCTATTAATTCTCTCTCTTATCCATTTAATATCTGTTTATGCTAATAATGCTTAGCAGGCTTTCCCTCAGATTGTGACATTTTGGTTTCACATCCTGCAAAACAACTTAAACATAATACAACTAGAAACAGAAAAATCAAATCTCTAATAACCTCAATCAGAAATGATAAACAGATGTCACTGAGATACAAGAGATCATCTCTGACTACTACAAGAAACTCTATGCCCAGAAATTTCACAATGTGGAGGAAAAGGGTCACTATCTAGAATCACACTCTATTCCTAGACTTAATCAAGAAGAAACAGATCTCTTGAACAGACAGATTTCAAGAACTGAGATTGAAGAAACAAAAAATCTCCCAACAAAATAATGCCCTGGTCCAGATGGCTTCACACCAAAATTGTATCAAACCTTTAAAGAGCTTATACCCATACTGCAGAAATTCCAAAAAAAAAAAAAAAAATTGAGAAGGAAGTAATCTTCCCCAACACGTTCTACAAAGCAAACATCACCCTGAAGATCCAACTAAAAATGAGGATTTCAGACCAATTTCACTAATGAATATAGATGCAAAAACTCTCAATAAAATTCTAGCCAATTGATTATAGCTATACACGAAAAAAATCATTCATCACGATCAAGTAAGTTTCATCCCAGGGATGCAAGCCTCGTTTTACATACACAAGTCCATAAACATAATTCACCATATCAACAGAAGCAAAAACCAAAGGCCATATGATTCAATAAAATTCTACATCCTTTTCTAATTAGAACACTTAAGAATATAGGTGGCACATTTCTTCATCTGATCAAAGCCCTCGACAACAAACCCACAGCTAACATTATACTGAGTGGAGTAAAACTGAAAGCTTTTCCACTTAGAACTGGAACCAGACAAGATTGTCCTCTATCGCCACTACTATTCAATATCGTACTGGAAGTTTTAGCCAATACAATCAGACAAGAGAAATAAATAAAGGGCATCCAAATGGGTGCAGAGGAGGTCAAACTTTGCTCTTTGCCACCAATATGATCTTATACTTAGAGAATGCCAAAGACTCAACCACAAGACACCTAGAAGTGATAAAAAAAAATGCAGCAATGTCTCAGGATATAAAGTCAGTGTCCACAAATCAGTAGCCTTAGTATATGCCAGTAACAGCTGAGATGAGAAGCGAATCAAGGACAAAATTTCCTTTATAGTAGCTTCAAAAAAAATGAAATACCTAGGAATATACCTACCAAAAGAGATGAAAGACCTCTACAAAGAAAATTACAAAACCCTAAGAAAAGAAATAGTAGAAGATATTAACAACATACCATGCTCATGGCTAGGAAGAACCAACACTGTGAAAAATGCCCATACTACCCAAAGCAATCTACAAATTCAATGCAATCCCCATTAAAACACCATCATCATACTTTCAAGATTTGGAAAAAATAATTCCTTGTTTTGTATGAAAATAGAAGAAACCCCATATAGCCAAGGCAATTTTTAGTAATAAAAACAAAGCCAGGAGGCTCAGCACCCATAGCTCAGCGGCTAGGCGCCAGCCACATACACTGCAGCTGGCGAGTTGGAATTCAGCCCAGGCCTGCCAAACAATAATGACAACTACAACCAAAAAATAGCTGGGTGTTGTGGCGGGTGCCTGTAGTCCCAGTTACTTGGAAGGCTGAGGCAACTGAATCACTTAAGCCCAAGAATTTGAGGTTACTGTAAGCTATGATGCCACGGCACTCTACCCAGGACAACAGCTTGAGACTCTGTCTCAAAAGAAAAAAAACAAAGCCACAGACATCAGCCTACCAGACTTTCAGCTATACTACAAGGCCATAGTGATCAAAACAGCATGGTATTGGCACAAAAATAGAGACACTGACATTTGGAACTGAATAGAAAACCATGAGATGAAACTAACATCTTACAGCCACCTGATCTTTGATAAAACAAACAGGAAAATATACTGGGAAAAAGGATCCCTATTCAATAAATAGTGTTGGGAGACTGGGTAACCACATGTAAAAAACTAAAACTGGACCCACACCTCTCACCACCTACAAAAATTGATTTAAGATGGATAAAAGATTTTAAATCTAAGGCACAAAACAATAAAAATCTTCAAAAAAAGTGTGGTGAAAACACTTGAAGATATTGGCCTGGGGAAAGATTTTATTTATTTATTTATTTTATTTTTATTTTTTTTGTAGTTTTTAGCCGGAGCTGGGTTTGAACCCGCCACCTCTGGCATATGGGACTGGTGCCCTACTCCTTTGAGCCACAGGCATCGCCCTATTTATGTATTTTGAGACAGTCTCACTTTGTCACCCTCAATAAGTACTGTGGCTTCACAGCTCACAGCAACCTCCAGCTCTTGGGCTTAGGAAATTCTCATGCCTCAGCCTCCCGAGTAGCTGGGACCACAGGCACCTGCCACAATGCCCAGCTATTTTTTTGTTTGTTTGTTTGCAGTTTGGTGGAGGCCAGGTTTGAACCTGCCACCCTTGGTATATGGGCCGGCACCCTACTCACTGAGCCACAGGCACCACCAGGGGAAAGATTTTATAAAGCACACTTTCATGGCAATTGCAACAACAACAAAAGTAAACAAATGGGACTTAATTAAACTGAAAAGCTTCTGTGCAAAAACCAAAGCAAACAGACAACCTTCAGAATGGGAAAAGATATTTGCATATGATGAATCAGACAAAAGCTTGAAACTAGGATCTATAGAGAACTCAAATTAATCAACAACAACAAAAAAAACCCCAACAATCCCATATATCACTGGACAAGAGACATGAATAGAACCATCTCTAAAGAAGACAGATAAATGGCTAACAAACATGTGAAAAAATGCTCATCATCCCTTTTCATAACAGAGATACAAAGCAAAACCACCCTGAGATATCACCTAACCCCAGGGAAAACAGCCCACATCACAAAGTCTCAAAGTGGAAGATGTTGGCATGGATGTGGAGAGAAGATTAACACTTTTACACTGCTGGTGGGACTGCAAATAGAACCTTTTTCGAAGGAAGTATAAAGAATCCTCTAAGAACTCAAATTAGATCTCCCACTTGATTCTGCAATCCCATTACTAGGCACCCCCCAGAAGGAAAAAAATCCTTTTATCATAAGGACATTTGCACTAGAATGTTTATCACAGCTCAATTTACAATGCCAAAAATGTGGAAACAGCCTAAATGTCCACCAATCCAGGAATGGATTAACAAGTCGTGGTATATGTTTACCATGGAATACTATTCAGCCACTAAAAAAGATGGAGACTTTACATGTTTTGTATTAACCTGAATGGAGGTGGAACACATTCTTCTTAGAGAAGCAAGAATCCATTGTACTCTATTCTAATATGAAGGCAGTAGATGTGCTAATACAAGGGTGGGGGGAGGAGGTAAGGGAATGAGCAAGTGGGGAGAGGGGAGGTGGTAAGGAAATGGGAGTATGGCACACCTCTTGGTGTACGGCACACCTCTTGGGGGCAGGACACAATTATAAGAGGGACTTTACCCAGCAAATGATTGTTAACATAATTCTTTGTACCCTCAATGAATCCCAAACAATGAAAAATTAAAAAATAAAAAAAAAGATAGTACAGGTACAATGATTTTGTTTCTTCCTGTAAACATTGTACTTTTACCAGCAAAAACATTTTATATACTGATTTTAAATGTGTTATCATGTATTTTAAAATACCATATACTGACTTACATATAGTTTACTATATTTGGTAAAGATACATTTATTACCCTCCCCCAAAGCTTTTTCAAGAGCTTTGAAATAGAAATACCCAACAAACCTTAATAGCACCATCTGGTAGTCAAAAAATAGGAACTGTTCACTACATTTCAATCAATGTGAAAAAAAGCAGATTTTCTGAAGCCCTATCACTTTTATGTTAAGTTTCAGTCCACCTGGCTTGAGCAAGGTTTTAAAATATATCCCAATAACAAAAAAAAATGCAATCAATATTGAATCGAGCCTTTGAACTTGGTAAGTACAATATGGGTCTTGATTTCTTTTCTCAGGGATAATACATAGTAGCAGCTTTTTTTCTCCACACCTCTCATCATCCTCTATATATAGTGTAAGACTCCTCACTTATCTTGCCTTTTTTCTTTGTTGCATTTTTGGGACTTCAGAGGCACACGTCCATGCATGGTGGGGCTTGCTCTTGCTCAGCACAGCCTGGAACTCCTAGCCTTGGCCTCCCAAAGTGCTGGGATTATAGGCATGAGCCAGAGTGCCCAGCCAGTATCTGACAGTTTACTGGTATTTTTAATCTACTGATTGACTTCTCTACAAGAATGTAGGCTTTATGAGGACAGAGCCTTTGTTCATTTTACTATGATATCTTTAATATGGCCTAGGATAAAACAGATAATCAAAATTTTGAATAAATGAAACTTTTTTGATTTAATAAATAGTTATAATTAGATCATCCTTGAACTTGGTGGGGCAAAAAGCTCACCAGAGAAAATTTTACTATAAACCTAAAGGTCTTAGGGAGGAATGAATTGAGTCATGAGAGAAATAAAGCCCAGGGCCAGCCAGAGAAAAGTGAAAAGTTGCCTAGAAGAAATTAGGTGAAGACGAGACTGGTCTAGAGTTATCTTTATGTGTGCTCAAAATGTCTGAACTACTGAAAATGACATGACTGAAGGGAACTGTCATCTAGCACAATCATACTTACAACTCTGACATAGATACGAAGCCTGTGCTTGAATACTTACAGGGATATGGAGTTGCTACCCAACAAGGCATCCTGCCAAACATATTTTGAAACCTTAGGCTACCCAAAGCAGATAAGGACAGTAACATGATAGGACTGAATGATTTACAAACCAAAAATTCAATACTATCAGTTAAAAAAGAAGTTTAAAAGGCATTAATTACAAAAATTATTTATTTCTGCTCCTTTCATACATCTTCTTGTTCAGGGAACAGCCACAGACATCTCTGAAATAATGTACTATCACACATTCGGTTTAAAGGCAAAGCACCGTAAGTAAAGCTGACCAGCTGTCCAGAGTTCTCAGCTTATGGAATCTCATTCACCGATTTTATATTAATTTCTGCAAATCAGAAATATTATCTCCAAAAAATGTTAATGGGGTTGTAAAAAATAATTTTATTCAATCCTATAGTTGTAGATATGGAGTATACTTTTAAAAAATTGAAAACTAAGAAGAAAACGCCACTTAACATCGTTGGTACGTCAGTCAGTACAGGTCTGCAGGAAAAGATACTGTGATAAACTTGTCTTTGATATGAAGAAGAAATTTTAGTCCAAGCTTGAATACACTTCACTAGATATTTCTTTTACTGCAGCTCTTCATTCTTTCCACATTTCATATCAGAGGACTGGTACAGCCTTTAAAACTTCATTAACAGGAGCAAATCCAGTATCCATTGATTTCTTCTCAAAAGGCACTCTAACCCATCAGATAGCCCCTATAGAAATAAAAATGGTAAGCACAAAAAAGTGAAAGGAAAGCAACATTTCAAAATGTCCAAATTTTATGATGAATGAAGTGACAATCCAAAAATACAAGTGTGTGATTTCTCATTATGCTTATTTCACATCTTGCCCCTTAGCCAAATACATAAATAAATCACTAGGCCTTAGTTCTACTAACCTTCCCTTTCAAAGTATAAAGTTATAAAGCAATATGCTAAACAACAAAGAATAAAAAAGGAAGAAGAAATGTTAAGTAAAAGTGAAAGTTAAGAGTCAATCAATCTACTACTTTGGACTCCCAGAATTGCAACAAAAATCAAAACTTTTTACAGAGAGAAACTTTTTTGGATTTCTTAAAATCCTAAAGTATTACCAGAGTAGAAGGTGGGAGAATCAGGAATTTATGACAAGAAGATGAGCCTTTGAGCTCTCAAGAAATAGTGTAGAAACATCTGCTCCTGCACCTCTATTATTTTAGGAAATGTCTGGCTAGCAGTTAGGTATTTTCGCTCCACCTATCAAACTTCATATTGATCCAGTAGGAAATCCTTTTACTAACAAAGTACAGGTTAAGCCCTGCAATCCCCTTTTGCAATAAACCCTTGAAAATATATTATTAATTAAGGATCTATTGGTTCAGGAAAAAACAGAAAAATTATGTAAAAGTATCCACATTAAGGGCTTAGTATACTCTGAATTCACTAATGCTTTCAGAACATCTCTCCTTTTGATCCTGTCTTAAGCCGAGCTGAACCTCACTCAGTTTCCTCATCTGTACATGGAATTACCTCACAGGGTTTTAAAGACTATATGAGAATCTACTCACATAGTACCTGCTACTCATACTGTGGTCACAAGCACTTCACAAATATTAGCTGCTCCTATTAGAGCAGTGGTTCTCAACCTTCCTAACGCTGCGACCCTTTAATACAGTTCTTGTGGGTCCCGACCCATAAGTTGAGAACCGCTGTATTAGTCTCAAGTTTCTTCAGAGGTAGGCAGTGTTTAAAAACAACCTTGTAACTCTGCTTCAGAGTCTGGCACACATTAGGTACTAAAGAATTTAACTGTCCTCCCTTCCAGCTCCTAGACTCACTTGACTACCTACATGACTTCATCTATGTGCACCCAATAAACTATCCAGAACATATACACTCTTAATTCTGCTGCTATCAGCCCAGCCAATCCACACTTTCAGTGAAGAGAACTTTCATCTAACATGACCCCCTTTACAACTCTAATATAACCCAATACTTCTCAACTCCTTCACTCAAAAGCGAGTAAAATTTTTTTAAAAATCAGAAGGTTCTTTTACTATATATATGTTGATTTTGAGAACCTCACATAAATTTGCTACTATAATGCCTAATGATTCACAAAAAGGATACTTAAAAAAAAAAAAAAAGGGTGGCGCCTGTGGCTCAAAGGAGTAGGGCGCCAGCCCTATATACCAGAGGTGGCGGGTTCAAACCCAGCCCCGGCCAAAAACTGCAAAAAAATAAAAAATAAAAAAGTTAAAAAAAAAAAAAAAGATATTTTAAGACCTAAAGCTTTACAAGAAAAAAAACGCGAGAAGATTTTAAGCAAGTATCCTCTAAAATCTGCACCACACGATGGAAGTTACCCCACAGCTAGCTCACACTATGAAACCAGAGTATAAACAACTCTTTAGGAGTAGTGTCCTGTCATCTGCAGATACTGATATGTGAATAAGCACTTTGGACCTGTCTCTTCATATGGTTATTTATCGTGGTAGTCTTCATTCTAACTAGTATGCAACCTATACTTATGTACTATAAATCCACAGATTACTGTCAACCTGTATTTAGATGGAAAATAATCTCTTTTTTTGTTTTGAGATAGTCTCACTCCATGCCCTGGGTAGAGTGCCTTAGTGTCAGCCTAGTTCACAGCAATCTCAAATTCCTGGGCTCCAGTGATCCTCCTGCCTCAGTTTCCTGAGTAGACGGGACTATAGGCTCCTTGCTACCACACCTGAGTAATTTTTCTGTTTTTAGTAGAGACAGGTCTCACTCTTGCTCAGCTGGTCTTTAGCTTCTGAGTTCAGGCGATCCTACCCACCTGGGCCTTCCAGAGTGCTAGAATTACAGGCATGAACCACCATGCCCAGCCTGGAAAACAATATTTAAATAGACATACCCTGTTCAAAGCTACCAAATTTACATATACTCCTACTTTAAGAAAAATTTTAGGGAAACTAAGAAATACTATAATGCTATAAAGATATCATTTTAGGAGAAAAAGAACAAACGATTACTATGCTTCATGGTAGGAAATAAAAAATAAAATTGTTGAAACACATGTACTGAGGTTTTTTTCTCTTAGACTCATTTAGCCCCCTCTCTTATGACTCAGAAAATTTCAACCTCTTTAATTATTACATTCAGGTCCATGACAATTTTACACAGGTAACATTTTTGATAAATACAGTGGCTCATGCCTATAATTCCAGCACTCTGGAAGGTCAAGGAAGGAGGATTGTTTGAGGTCAGGAGTTCAAGACCAGCCTGAGGAAGCAAGACCTGGTCTCTACAAAAAAATTGAAAAAATGAACTGGGAATGGTGGCATGTGCTTACAGTTCCAGCACTTGGAAGGCTGACCAGGAGGATCACTTGAGCCCAGGAGTTTGACATTGCTATGAGCTATGATGACACTACCAAACACTAGCTTGGGCAACAGAGCAAGATGGTCTCAAAAAAATAAAAGTAAACCAAGAACTCAAAAACAAATACAGATAGGAGAAGCTACCATGAATGATCTTCTATTTAACCTTTCTTTTAAGGTACTCACTCTTTAAATAATCATTGAGTGTCTTCAGCATATTAAGGTAGGCACTGTGCTAGGTTAACACTAACACAGAAATGTCTCAAAATACTATGACATAGGGTCGGCGCCTGTGGCTCAACGGGCTAAGGCACCAGCCACGTACACCTGAGCTGGCAGGTTCGTATCCAGCCCGGGCCCGCCAAACAACAATGGTGGCTGCAACCTAAAAAAAAATGGCCGGGCGTTGTGGCAGGTGCCTGTAGTCCCAGCTACTTGGGAGGCAGAGGCAGGAGACTCGCTTGAGCCCAGGAAATGGAGGTTGCTGTGAGCTGTGATGCCACCGCACTCTATCCAGGGTGACAGCTTGAGGCTCTGTCTCAAAAAAAAAAAAAATACTATGACATACATTATTGCATTTAATCCTTGCAACAATCCTACAAGGTATGTGAACAATCATCATTCTCATCTTACAGTTGAAGAGTATGAGACGATAGGGCCAATTAAGTGGTTTGCTCAAAATCACAAGGCCAGAAACACAAGTTTCTACACTCCTAGCTGACTATCCTCCATGTCCTAGGTATGGAAATCTCACTTTCTTCTTTTAGAAACAGTAATGGCTTATTTATTATTTTTGAAACTGTGGCCAGAATCCAACTTGAAACATACAACTTTCAGAACTCAGTCTATCTTTATAATAAAAACACTGACACTGATATTATGTTTGAGGGCACATAAGACACCCACTCATTTAATCTTGACAGTAACTCTCTGAGGTACATTATTAACTTAGTTTCACAGGCTTGGAATTTGAGGCCAAGAGAGTTCACAGAACTAATTTAAAGTCTCAGAGCTAATAAGGGGCAAGTCCAAAACTGGACTCCAAATTTCTCACTTTCTCTACAACACACTGTCCTCAGCAGCTGTACAAATGTTTTGTATCTTCAGAATTACCTCTTTCACTTGCTAAAAGTGAACCTTGGATATGAGATTTTACTCACTGACACAACCCAGCTGCCAAACCCTCTAAGCCTTAATTTTATGGACTATATCTCCAAATCTGGAAGCAAATGAAGAGACTCTCAAACATCTGAAAGGGCGGTTACAAAGCCAAACCATTAAGCTCTCCTTCAGCTAGTTCTGAGTTAAAAGCCAACCAAAGAGCTAGGTTAACAGCTAAGTTATCTATTTCCTCAAATCGCTAAATTAAACTGACAAACAAAACAGAGGAAGGAAAGGATGAAATTACAGTAGGTGTACACTGATAACAATGAGATGGCGACAGGTTACATTAAGGAAATAAACTATAAAAACCCAAAAGTAGTACTATGTGTAATATAAATGGAAAATGACCCTTAGTTAAAGGGTAAAATTATGCTTAATTCTCAGTGTCCAATAACTAATTGTTATCAAGTATGTTATAGACAAACGTTTGAGTGTTAAGGTGCAACACAACTTAAACACTTTGAAAGTCTATCAAAAAGGGATAAAATAATATTTTGGTATTTGTAGGGCTAAATTTCAGGTCCATGAAAAAATCTCATAGGCAAATCATGTCATTCTCTAAATGATGTTAATTTAAGTATTACTATAATCCTAACTTTTCATTCCTTTCTCCCTTTAAGAGGACTTATTTTCTAACTGATCCCACGACCTCAATAGCTCTCTAGCTTTCCTGAACTGATCCCTTTTACTAAGGAACCCCCTAGCTTGTCTCATTAGTACTTCAAACAGTACTTCCAATTGTTAAAAGGTCTTTTGCCAGTCTGAGTAAAGAGCGGCCTTTTCTCCTCAATTACACAATAGCATCTATTTAGAGTAGTTTTATATATGTCGGTTTAGAACAGAGTTGGGTAAAAGAAGGAACCCGTCTCTCCACCTCCAATCTAACACTTTGCCTGATCTTAGGCCATTACCAACCATACTACAAGTCATCTTTTACATTTATGTTTTTAATTTGTAAGATTCTGCTTTTAAGTTAAAACTGCCCTACTAGTGGAAGCCAAAGACAGTTTAATGGCCATTATTTTTCATAAGAAACAAGTACAAACTTGTACCATAGCTTTCTATCCCTGTCTAAACATTTCTTGAGTCTGTTTAAGTTTAAAAATATTGAATACACACAGAGACACATACACTATCTCATAAATTATATTAGAAAATTTTTACTTTCAAAATGAAAATTGCGGCTCGGCGCCTGTGGCTCAACGGGCTAAGGCGCCAGCCACGTACACCTGAGCTGGTGGGTTTGAATCCAGCCCGGGCCTGCCAAACAATGATGGCTGCAACCAAAA
>CAUYRH010071620.1:0-17381 GCA_963574655.1 Perodicticus potto
CTCTTCGCAGATGATATGATTGTATATCTGGAAAACACCAGGGATTCTGCTACAAAACTTTTAGAAGTGATCAAGGACTACAGCAATGTCTCAGGCTACAAAATCAACACCCATAAATCTGTAGCCTTTATATATACCAACAACAGCCAAGCTGAAAAAACAGTCAAGGACTCTATTCCTTTCACAGTAGTGCCAAAGAAGGTGAAATATTTGGGAGTTTAAGTAACGAACAATGTGAAAGATCTCTATAAAGAGAAATATGAAGCTTTAAGAAAAGAACAGATGAAAATGTTAACAAATGGAAAAACATACCATGCTCATGGTTGGGAAGAATCAACATTGTTAAAATGTCCATACTACCCAAAGCAATATATAATTTTAATGCAATTCCTATCAAAGCTCCATTGTCATATTTTAAATATCTTGAAGAAATAATGCTTTGTTTTATATGGAATCAGAAAAAACCTCAAATAGCCAAGACATTACTCAGAAATAAAAACAAAGCAGGAGGAATCACGCTACCAGACCTGAGACTCTACTATAAATTGATAGTGATCAAACAGCATGGTATGGGTGCAAAAACAGAGAGCTAGATGTTTGGAACAGAGTAGAGAACCAAGAGATGAATCCAGCTACTTACTGTTACTTGATCTTTGACAAGCCAATTAAACACATGCAGTGGGGAAAAGACTCCCCATTTAACAAATGGTGCTGGGTGAACTGGCTAGCAACCTGTAGAAGACTGAAACTGGACCCACACCTCTCACCACTAACTAATATAGACTCTCACTGGATTAAAGATTTAAAGTTAAGATATGAAACTATGAAAATTCTAGAAGAAAGTGCAGGGAAAACTCTTAAAGAAATCAGCTTGGATGAATATTTTATGAGGAGGACTCCCCAGGCAATTGAAGCAGTATCAAAGATACACTACTGGAACCTGATCAAACTAAAAAGCTTCTGTACAGCCAAGAACATAGTAAGTACAGCAAGCAGACAGCCCTCAGAATGGGAGAAAATATTTGCAGGTTATGCCTCTGACAAAGGTTTAATAACCAGAATCCACAGAGAACTCAAATGTATTAGCAAGAAAAGAACAAATGATCCCATCTCAGGATGGACAAAGGACTTGAAGAGAAACTTCTCTAAAGAAGACAGGTGCACAGCCTACAGGCATATGAAAAAATACTCACCATCCTTAATCATCAGAGAAATGCAAATCAAAACTACTTTGAGATATCACCTAACTCCAATAAGACTAGCCCACATAACAAAATCCCAAAACCAAAGATGTTGGCATGGATGTGGAGAAAAGGGAATACTTCTACATTGCTGGTGGGAATGCAGATTAATACGTTCCTTTTGGAAGGATGTTTGGAGAATACTTAGAGATCTAAAAATTGACCTGCCATTTGATCCTATAATTCCTTTACTAGGTGTATACCAAGAAGACAAAAATCACATTATAACAATGTTCATTGCAGCCCAATTCATAATTGCTAAGTCATGGAAGAAGCCCAAGTGCCCATCAACTCACAAATGGATTAATAAATTATGGTACATGTATACCATGGAATATTATGCAGCCTTAAAGAAAGATGGAGACTTTACTTTTTTCATGTCTACATGGATGGAGCTGGAACATATTCTTCTTAGCAAAGTATCTCAAGAATGGAATAAAAAGTATCCAAAGTACTCAGTCCTACTATGAAGCTAATTTATGGCTTTCATATGAAGGTTATAACCCAACTAGAGCACAAGAATATGGGGAAAGGGGTAAGGGAGGGGAGGGGTGAGGATGAGGTGGAGGGAGGGTAATTGGTGGGGCCACACCTATGGTGCATCTTAGAAGGGTAGAGGTGAACTTTACTAAATGCAGAATACAAATGTCTTCATACGATAACTACGAAAATGCCATGAAGGCTATGTTAAACAGTTTGATGAAAATAGTTCAGATTGTATATGAAACCAGCACATTGTACCCCTTGATTGCACTAATGTACACAGCTATGATTTAGTAATAAAAACAATTTAAAAAAGGAAATGAAGAATAATGTTTGAATTTCTAATGTAGAGGTTCTGCTTATTTACTGATGGTATTAATTTGAGCTAGAAAGAATCCATAGCATTAATATAGATGACTACTAGCCAATCTGAAAAGTTTAGTTTGTGAATCTGAACTACTGACTAATTAAACAAAGTATTATAATTAAAATGATTATCATAAGGTTTTCACCATTTTAAACTCCAATGAAATCCACTTTCTGTTTAGGTTATGACCAAGAAGGTACACATGATCTATTTGGTGTCTAAATTTTCTGGTGTCTAAAAAAATTAAAGCAGAAAACTGATAGATTCTGTGATAAATGTATGTATTTGAATAGTTAAGATACAATTTTAAATGTGTAAACAATGCAAAAATAAAATAGTACACAACAAAAAAATTCATTATTTATTTTGCATTTCCTAAATCTTTATACTTTTTAATACAATTTTAGTTGAGGTTATGAAGTTGCCACTAAAATATAATACTCCATAAATGGCCTCACTGAAAAGATAGACTTTGTTTTTAAAAGTGCAGCCAAAGAAGGATGTTCTAAAGAAAGCATCCTGTCTCTCTCTGCCTTGCCTATACCAACCAAATTCCACAAGAACAGAGTAGCAGGCTGCTATGGAAAGAAAGGGCTATCACCACAACAATTAATAGCTGGGAAGAAGGTTTGTGATGAAGCCTGCTGATTTCTATTTGTCCACTCAGACCACATTGCCTGGGGGATGTTTCATACTGAACAGGATGGCCAGGGCCAAGGCAAGAAAATAAATGGGAGAGATGAAGAAACACAAAACGAAGGCTGACTTATCTACTTTGAACCATAAGTTTCTTTCCTTTACCTGGAACTTGTTAATTCCAAAATCTGTTCTAACCATCTAGCACATCTACTATGTGATTATTTTCTTTCTATTACTATTATAAGCGTCTTGACTAAAGGTACCATGTAGGAAACTTCTGTTGTGTTTTCTCATAGCTTGAAGTAATCCTTTTAGGAATAGCTTTTATGATAATTATTAAGTCTTCATGATGTGCCAGACACTATGCTAGTACTCTACATACATTAGCATCAATTTCAACTTTATAATAATTTTAAGGTAGGTAGCATCCACATTTCACAGGACTAGGAACTTAATCTTAAAGAGCTAGCATGACTTGCCTGAGATTATACAGCAATGAGGTTACGGAGTCAGTTTGGAGCCCCAGACCTCTGTGACTGCAGAGGCAATGCGCTTACTCACTGTGCATTGCTGCCTCCTAGCACCGAATTGCAGCTCTTGTGTGTGCACACAATGGCCTGGAAACACATTCCCACATTAGCATCTTCACTTTAGTGATCTTAAGTCTCTTCCTTAACTTCTGCAGTCTCAGCTACATCATTGGTAATATGGTTTATACTCAGAGTCCCAGAGAAATAAGGAAAATCTACTCAAAATAATATAAACAGAGAAGGGTCTACCAAATTGACTAACTACAAAGGTGAGGTCATAAGGTAGAGGAACCACCATGTGTGGTGAAGGACCCTGAGTCTAGTAATAGTGGGCTATTAGCACCCCCAGCCTGAAGGGAAAAGGATGGGAGTTTAAGAGATCCTGGGAAGAAAACAGTCTTGACTTTGACTTTGAGGAGAGGGTCCCACCCTGACCCAGTGAAGGGGTCAGGAAATGATCAGCTCCATCCTGCTCCCCTCTCTGGCTCTGATCTCCCCCAGGACCTCCCAGTGGCCAAACCCACACAAACCATTGGGGAGAAGAGCCCCCCTGAGCTAGTTCAGGGGGCCAGCCTCTTGGGCAGAGACCAAGCAGAGAATGGAGCTGTGGGCGTGAATGGACGCTTCTGGGTCACACAGAAGAACAGCAGTAATACCTCCTTCAGAGTTTTAATAATGACTAAATAAACTTATAAAAATAAAACACTAGAAATCATATCTAGTACTCAGCAAATATTTGCTGAAATGATTATTAACTCATTCATTTAGCCAATAAAAGTTTCCTGAGCACTTACTACATTCCAGGCACTGTGGACATGAGATCTAAGGAAGCTCATGCTCATATGAGGTAAATGTACAGCAGAGATTTCAGTAAGAGCCTTCATTATTCCAAAAGCTGGGGTTCAGACACATCTGGACAAGTCTGGCCAATTAGTGTAATAGAGAGATTTTGGTTTTTAAGTGGTCCTTAAGATCTTGTTGGACAATGACACATTCTAATGGGAACAGTAGCACAAAAGCTTAATCAGTAACAAAGCCTCAGCTGTTGGAGGAAGGTGTGGTATGTACAGCACGGTGTTTACCAGGATAATTAATCTCCTGGCCAGCCTTCCAGAACTTTGGACTGAGTTGTGGGATGATGAAGCTGGGAAAGCTGTAAGGAAGAAAGAGCTGAATCCTCATAGGGGTTGAGGCTCAAGAATAACTGAAGGTAGAGACAGCATCACTCCCCACTCGGCAGTGACAAGCCCAGGCTGTGTTGACCACGGCAAAGGTGGTGCTGAGAAAGTCACAATGGGAAGTTAAGGGAGGCAGAAGCCAGGCAAGTTCTTCTAGCACCTGGAAGTAGCAAAGGATGGCAGTGGTGGAGTCCACAGTGCCTGTTAAGAAGGACCAAAGAAGGAGAATATCCTGCCAAGGCCACCTGGTAACAGACCACATGTGTTTGTGAGTTCCTGTTGATCTTCAGAGGAACTCCCAGAAACACTTGGCTTCTATAATAGTCTAGGGAAAGAAACCAGTGAAATGCGGTTTATACAAATAACAATAATATATGACGTATTGTTAACAAGGGCCCAGTGCTCTTGAGCACATGTATAGATAAAGGACCAGGAGAAATCTGAAGAAGCAAGGAAGAATCTTCATGTTGTTAGGAATCAGGCAAGGTTCCTCAATGAAGATCAAGTGGATCAGAGGATGAAGATGATTTGAAGATGAAGAGGCAGGCAGTATGGAAAGCAGGGGCTGAAGAGCCTCAGGGAGGAAGGGACAGTCTGATCAGGTTGCAGGAAAAATGAACAGAGTGAGCGAAAAAAAGCAAGCAGTCCAGTTTGATTGGCAGAGGTCCTAGAAAAGCAGCCTTGGGAATGTGGTGTTTATTTCACCAGTAATTGAGAATTTTTCAAGGGAGGGGGGAATGACCGAGGAAGAGCAATGAGCTTGATGAATATGTGGTGCCAGAGTCAAACAAGAAGAAACCAAAGCAAAGGAAATTACTCAGGCTTTATTGTAACAGCTTGCTAATAGAAAATAAACGCACATGGTGTCATTTTTAGGTGTCAAATGCTGTCATTAAAAACATCGCAATCATAGCTACTATTTATTTAGCACTGGCTCAATGAGACACATGCTATACAGTCTTTTCAGCAGCCCTGTGTAATAGATATTTTTATCTCTATTTTACATTAAAGAAAGGATCAGTCAAGAGAGATTGGCCTAAGCTTCCCACATGTCGTGGTTTTGAACCTAAATCACGCACTTAATCACTTACAAGGCCAAAAATTTTGCTGAAAAAGAATTAGAGAGAAATAAAACCGTTAGCAAAGTAATAGCTTTGAAAGAGACCACGCGCTGTGAATAAAAACAACATTTTAGTGTGATGGAAGTAGTTAGAAAGATAGCCCTTAAAATAGTACTCATTACTAGGCGGCTGTGAAGAGCCTCCAGCTCAGCTAGGGAAAGAAAGTGACAACCCAAACACCGCGCACATTCTCGGGAGAAAGCGAATAAGCAAATACACACATCTGAGAGACAGAGCTGAATTCTGAGCCAGGATGAGAGGGTTTGTCTGGAGGGGAGCCTGGCCCTGTGCTCAGTGCGGCCCACTTCCTGGAAGGGAGAGAGTCTTCTCTGGGCCTGGCACACAGTAGGTGTGTAGTCAGTTTCCTAAGGGAATAAAGAAATAAGTGAAGGACTGAGCCTTCTTTAACTTTAAAGTAAGTAGCAAAAAGGAATGCCAGCAGTCTTTTACCCAAAATAAACACTCTCAAAATACCTGTTGATTTGATTTAAATCACAGTGAGTCACAGGAAGTATCACAGGCATAGGCTTGTCGATCTTCTGGGACCCCACACCATCTCACCCCAACCCCAACCTCAGATGCTCTACACTGACCTCTAGGTCCTTGGATTTGAACAGACATTTTTCTCCAAATCACAAATTACTTTTCCTCACCTGCCAATGCACCCACTCATGGTGCTGAACAACACAGTCAGAACTGTTTAATACCGACCATGTCCTTAGAAATAGTCCAATCAAAGCCATTTTATTCACAGAGCTTCAGAGGCTACAAATTTTTTAAGAGCTAAACATATAAGAAAATGGATTGAATTTTTACCCATTAAAGAAAAAAATAAATAACATGTAGCAGTGTATCACATTGTCAGTTTTATTTATTATTAAATTGATTGGTTTTCTATTGTTAAATTTATGGATCCATTGTTAGATGCTAAAAGAGAGAGAAATTTTACAAATAAATGTAGAGAGAATGGTAACAGGAGATTGCTCTTTTGTAATCTCCAATATAATAGCCAGTTTGTGTAAGGATCGTCAATGAATGCTGTAATAATTAGATAAAAGTTTACGAAGATAACCTCACTCTGACACTGGGACAACTTAAAATGAGCCTTCCCCAGTGTAAGGCAATATGAAGTTCCCAGTGTCACTATGACACCATCCTCCAGGAATGTTCAAACTGAATTTAATCAAGAAGATATACTTAGCTACCATTTTATAAGAAATAAAGGAGATGGAGGCACAAGTTCACCACCACTAAGAAGGAATAGAGAAATCTAGAATGGAAGCATTCTAAAAGACTTGAAAAAGTCAATGCCTAAAAAAAAGGAAAAAAAAAGTTCTATGGTAAACATAAAAAAATATCATATCAAATACATCCCTCAAAACTTCACTCGTCTTGGTTCAAAAAATCAGCTACCAAAGACACTTGAAAATAGATGGGATAATAGAAGATTTTAGTAAATTTATGTTAATTTTCTTAAGTGTCATGAAGAGATTATGACTGTATAGGAGATCCATGCTGAGGATTTAGGGGTGATGCATTATGATACTGGGCAACCTTCAAAAGTTTTAGCCAAAAGAGAGAAAAATATAAATATTCATCTGACAAATAAGAGTACATATATGGCAAAATATAAATAACTGTTGTACCCAGGTAGTAGTCAGAAAGGATAAATTGAACTATTTTATCAGTATTTTTGTTAAAAAATTTTCATAATAAAAAGTTAAAGAAAAGTTTCCCTACTTATATGAAGTCTTGCCAAAAAGATTAATATTTACAAAAATGTTATTACCTATGGAAAATGTTTATATATGACTATTCCATAAAAAAGAATGTAAGTATAGTGATTTCTAAGATATTACAAGTAATACAAGTAATTAGTGGAGATAATTTTAAAAGCAGAGTCATAAAAAACCTTTTCAACATTTTACAGCAAAAAAAGGATATTTGATGTAGGATATGGGTACATGGTAACATGTTTTACAAAACGTAAGATTGAACCTGTAAATATAAAGGCACCTATGGTCTATGTGTTTCTTAAAATGAGCCTAGTCCAAATTGGACTTGAACATGCCTCACTTCTTTAAACCAACTGAAACCCGAACCTCTCTGTCAGACACCTGCCTCTGGACTTCCAAGATATTGTCACATCTACTACTTAAACATATGTGCTAGGCATGGGGAGAAGTTCTTAACAAGCATCATCTCACCTAAATATCATAAAACCTCCTCGAGATCAGTACTACTGTCATGCCCAGTTTACAGAGAAGGAAAACTATATCTCTAAGTGTGATGAAGTTGCCTAATAGCACAGTGGGGATAAAGGTCTGCATCCATCTTTGACAACTACGCATTGCTTCTGAAGGGCAGAAAGAGGCAGAAGCAGCTGGCATAGTCTCCAACACATGGAGACAGTGTTGGAACTGTTCAGGTAGGGATAGTTGGAACTGTCAGGTAGGGAGAAGGACATGTTGCCAGTTAAGGAGAAAGAAGGACATTTCGGAGCTGGGATGTTTTCCCTGTGCCACTTTAGACATACTTTGGAATGCACCTGTTCTTCACAGCAGAGAGGTGGTCTAGATCTAAAATAGAAGAACAGAAAATACAATCTAAATGGAGAACTCTTCAAAAGCATCCCATTGTGAGTGATGGGGGGGGATTTTTCCCAGAAGTGTCTAACGTTCTATGAACACAGAAATACAAACCCATGGCACTAATCTTATTTCCCTGCTTATGTTATTCAGTGAGTTTCTATACCCTGTACAGAAAACAGAAACCATTTGTAGCAATTTTAAGTAGAATTTCCAGAAAGGTTGGAATCAATGAAGACAAATTCTGGTCAGCAAATACCAGCCAGAGTATGTTTCTGATGCCGTCAACACTGACCTTGTCCTCTCTGGATTCTGGATACGGGCAGGCTGGCTTCCTCCTCACCTGGTCACTCATCTACTTGCCATTGGACTCTTAATTCTACTGAAATAACTGCAAGACCATCACTAATTGTCTCTCTGACCTTCACCTTGGTCTCTTAAGAATCCCACCAAGGCTCAGAGGAAGCATCTATTTACTAAGGTTAAGTCAAGTTCCCAGTTTCAACTGCCAGACAAGAGGGAAAAGTTTCATCTCTTCCCTTCAGCTTAAATTTAAGGGTTCTTCAGAAAAACCGAAGCAATAAAATGTGTGTGTGTGTATGTGTATGTGTACTCTAATCTCCCCATTATCCAGCACCCACAGGGACTGGTAGATTCCAGATAAATGTAGTTTCTAGTTGGTTGTTTGAGAGTTAGCCCTAAATAATTCTGTGCCCGATACTATACCACGCTATACCATAAACTCTGTATTGACTTGATATGAATATTGAAATATACTAATTAAAAGCAAAGACAATTATACTAATTAAAGGCAAGTGAGACAATTGCCTAATTGTATCGAGCAATACTATAATCATACTTTACCGTATTACACCAATATGTATACAATGTAAGCACCAATGTGTGTATAGAAATAAAGTCACATAGCATCAGGCAATCTCACAGCATCAGGAAGACTTAATTTGCACAGCTAGGTATAACATACCAAGCTTGTAGGACTACAAATCCCAATAAACCATATCCCAGCACTGTCTATGCAGTTCAATAACACACTCCATTGTTTGACCCCATATCAATAGAGGCACAATAGCAATGAATGCAGTATAGTATGTGCAGAGTATGGGCAGTTAGAAATCCACTTAACTTCAGTTAAATATACTTGTACTGTGTAAGTGAAATGTCCCACAGAAAGCACAGGGCAATGTAATGGCAGCAATAAAAAGAAAGTCCATACTCAGTGGTGACTAACCAAGAAGGCTGTAGACATGGCCTTGGGAGTAACACATGGAGCACCAAATTTAAACTTATATTTTGGGGGGCTGGTTGTTTGAGTGTCAGTTACTTGGGTTATGGATATTGGGGTTTATATGAAGAAATTTGTTATAAGGCATTGGCTCATGAGACTGTGAAGGCTGAGAACATTTGAAAGGTGCCTACTGCTACTGAGAAAGTGAATTTTTAATATTATTTAATTCATTACATTTAAATGTATAGTGGCTAGTGGTCACTAGATTGTACTCAGTTCTAAAAGTTTCATTCATACCTGAACATTAAAATCACTGAAGGTACTTTAAAAATATTCTGGGCCAATTAAATCAGAATCTCAAGTTGCTCTGGCCCAGACATTAGACTTTGTTGTGTGTCTTTTAATTATGGGTAATTTACTTTTCCTTTCTTTAGTGTTGCCTTCTTTTTCTTTTATAAGTATATTTTGGAGGTACAAGTGCAGTTTAGTTACATGGATATATTGTGTAATGGTGAAGTCTGGGCTTTTAGTGAATGTTGCATTTTTAATTTAAAAAAAATAAAGATATTTCCTACTAAGTGTGACACGTAGCCTTATCTCACTGGTGAAGTCTGGTTACTTATTTATAAGACCAGTAACCTGGTGGTAAATCTACTGGCAAGAGTAAAATCACTTCCAAGTTAATTTCTTATGATGTTGTTTGTTTCACTTGACCAATTTCAATACTGATGATTTTGCCTTTCCTAGGTCCCTTAACTCTTGTGTATACTCTGCGAGATCGTCAGATCAAAGCCACACCTAATTCCATGAGGGAAGATTCGGAGAAGTTAAATGATTTCTTAAAGGTCACATGGTTGGTAAGGGGCAAAATTAAAAGACAGGCATTCTGGTGGCTAGTACAGTGTTATTTTCATTCTACAGGAAGGCAAATAACTATTAAAGTGAAATGAATTAATATAGTGTTAAGACTGGAAATTCTTTCCTTACTTCTGTTTACATTTACAGTTCTAAATATGGAGAAAGAAAAACATATTTCCAAATCTGCTTAAGAGCCACATTTTATAAATAGAACACTACTGCCCAATGTTATATGTTCAATTAAACTTGATTTTACTCAGTCAAAATTAAGAAAACCTGAATTCATCAAAAAGTAAGTAGATTTAAGTTTTCTCGAGGGCAGTTTGCAACTGTATATCAAAAGCCATAAATATGCTTATACCCTTTGACCAAGTTATCTTCGGACCCAGCATCTACCATAAGGTGCTGTCAGGGATCAATCAGTAAAAGATTACACATAATCAATAGCTTCATTACAGAATTATTCAAAATCTTAGAATCATAATGATAGTCAACAATAAGGGAAGAGCCAAATACATAGTAATATATCCTTACAATGAAATATTATGCTGTAATCAAAAATCTCATGTTTTAATACCAACTAATGATGATGTCTTTTTAAAAAGTTTTAAATTTTAAAAAGACATAAAACTGTAGAGGCCACACATGCAGGCAGAGAAAAAAAGACCAAAAGGTTGTAGCAATAGAGCCTCTTATCCATTCTTAGAGTTAGAAAAACAGCTTTAAAAATAGTTTGGCATTTTCTAGAAAAACATGAACTTACTCTTTGACGCAGTAATTCTACTACTGTGCATGCCCTCTAAAACTTTGCTTTTTTTTTGCTTTTTTAAAATTAAATCATAGCTGTGTATATAAATGCAATCATGGGGTACAATGTGCTGGTTTTATATGCAATCTGAAATATTTTCATCAAACTGGTTAACATAGCCTTCATGGCATTTAAAGCTTTGCTTTTTTAGAACTGAGGTTTGACCAACAAATAGGTTTTGAAAATCAATTTAGTATGTTGCCAGTAGCATTGCTTTATGATAGAATAGATTAATGTGGATAATATATATCATATAGTCTTAGGAATTATTTTTTTCAGTTATCCACACACATATAAATATATGGTGTTCTAGGGTTATGATATAAAATGTATTACTTACTGTTTCCCATAATTGAAAGAGTTTGTAAGCCATTGATTGCCCTAGAGAAACTCCTGAACATATATTTCAAGAAAGGAATCATTGCAGGAGACAAGGATAGAATGTTCATAATGATGGCAAACAAATCTCGATATCCTGTAATAGTGGAAGATCTTATGGGCAATTTAGCATGCTAAGCCCCTACTAACTAAACACCAATAGAGACAGAAATTGTAACAACTCATCTCTTATATTATCAATACCTCCCCCCAACAGGGCGCTATCATCCTCCTTTGACAACTCCTGGCTAACATTTTGTAAGCATTCAGTTATCACTTGTTAAATACATACAATAACTAATACAAAGACAAATAAAATAGCTTGTGCCTGTACTGGTAAGAACCATGGTTTTCTAATGGTTTATAGGATTGAAATAGGCAAAAGGGTGATTGGACCCTGAATTTTATAAAGCAATTTCTCATGGATTATTTGCTTAACTTCTGAAGAGTTCTTTAAAAATATGGAGCTTTAAAAATATGTTTATTGAGTTTTTACTGTGGATTAGGTTCTTCCAAAGGATAAAGTTCTTGGCCTCAGGGAGCTTACATTCTGTATGAGGGCCCATTAACCAATGAGCAGATGGACAGAGGATTTCCTGCTTCCATGTGTAGTAAATTGTGTTTTTCACACACAATCCCACCCCACTTTTATTTCATTCCTTCCAGTTCCTCATGTGAAAGCACAAATCAGAGGACTTGCCTTTTCCAAGATCTACTTGTAGGAAATTAATGCTGGCTAAGGCACGTACAATATCATTTTTCTTAAATAATCAAAAAATTTTATTTCCCACAGTCCTCTGATGTCTATAAACACTAAAGCAGCATAAATTCAGAAATAGCACAACTGTAATTTTTGATGGGCACATTGCTACACATGTACTAAAGAAATGAAATAACAAATTCAGTAAAGATAATTCATAGCCCTCGGTAATCATCTGAATAGACTGACTCTAGGTTCTAAGAGTTAATAAGAAAAATTCAACACATGGTCTGCATTTTAAAATTCTACCCCCTGTCAAAGGGATCTCCTTAACCCTTCCTTTATACTATCCTACATATATAAACATGCATTCACACAACTAAATTTTGGATATTATTCTCCATAAATTAGACTTCACATAGTTGAAAAACAACAGGAAAAAAGCTACTGACTGTCAAATAATGAGCTGTTACAGAAATTATTAACAATTTATTTCAGGAATGAGTTATGAACATTAACTTAGAGCTTCGTGGAAGTCTATTTTACCCCAGATTCACTCAATATTTAACAAGATTTTTTTATTGAGTTTATGCTTGCGTTGGGCTCCTATTATTCAGACCTAATAAAGAAGGACCCAAAGTCCTGAGCAGGGAATTCTCAGAACCTGTGCCTGTGGCTAGACTAGCTAAGTGACTCCTCAAGTTTTTGGCTCACTTCTGAAACCAGAGTGACTGAAAATACTGGATCTGTTCTCTAGTACTTTGCTTTTCCTTCTTTAAATAACTATTATCCACATGAGGTAAATCTCACTGTGCGATGAACAGTTGATAAAGAAAATCTAACTTGAACTGGTTTAAGCAAAAGGGAGAAACTTTGGACAGTCCATAAGGAAATTTGACTTTAGGCTTACCAGGATTCAGGGACTCAATGGATGTCCTCAGATCCAAGAGTCTGACATACCAGCTCTATTGGCTTCCCTCTTATGAATAAGTTGGCTGCCCACAGTGATTTTTTTTATATTTACCCCTATATAATGAGATCTGACTGTCATTGGCCTATATCAGGTCTCAAGACAGAGAAATGTCATTTCTGATTGGCCAGAGCCAGATGTCCATCTTTGGACTCTAACTCAAGGTTGAAAGTAGAAGAGCTGGTTCTCCTAGAAGTTCAGATTAGCATTAACTACAAGAAAGAAAATTAGCTAGAAAAGAGAATATGCTCATCACAGATACAAGTTTGTATCTTCCAGGCATAAGAATGAGGCACTTCAGAGAAAGAGCTATGGATTAGAAGATGAAATTTCCTAGTTTTAACATTAACTCAACTGTTTTTATTGATAGCTACATGACAGGGGTCTTCTAAGAAGTAAATGAGTATAGTGAGAATGTCTCATTAACATTTGAATAATACTTTATAGTCAAATACTATTATGAATACTCAAAAGACTGATAAGGTGTCCCTTGGAAAGATATTTTTCAAATATCTGAATTCCATCAAAGCAAAATAAGAAATATTTTGAATGTAACTAAATAGCTGTAGTACATAGTGTGTTTTGCCCACATGCCTTTCTCCTGATTGACTGAACTATACTTTTAAGAAACCTACCCTCCTCCATAGTATCATGCACTTCTCTAAGCTAAAACGCCCAAGCTATCTATGTCTTTGCCATCCACTAAGACCCTAGAGTCTTCTGATTCAGCCAGCAGACAAGATTCAAGAAAGTGAGGAAAGAACACACTCTTAAGGATCTTCCCTCAGAAGTAGCACACCTAACTTCTGCTCACACTTCAGTGGTCAGAACTAAACACACCCTTATCAAGGTGCAAGTAATGCTAGGAAGGACAGCACCTGGCTGGATAGCTGCTTCTAAGAGGCAACTGCATTCCACAGAAGGAAGTGCACACAACTACCTATATCTACCAAGGTCACTGAGATGGTTGGCGACACTGAAATAAACTCTTGTCCAGGGAAATGAAAGTATAAATTCTTCAAGTCAAGACTTTCCTGTTTTAGTTTTTAGGGCTAGTATAACAAATTATCATAAATGTGGTAGCTTAAGAATAATAGAAATTTATTCTCCCTGTTTTGGAGGCCAGAGTCTGAAATCAGAGTGTTGACAAGTTGAACTCCCTGAAAGCTCTAGGGGAAGAATCCTCCCTTGCTTCTTCCAGGTTTTGGTGGCTCCAAGTATTCCTTGGCTAGGGACAGTACAACTGCAGTCTCTGCCCCGTCTTCTCAGGGTCTTCACTTTCCCCAGTGAATATAAAAAAATTCACTGTGGGCAGCCAACTTATTCATAAGAGAGAAGCCAAGAGAAGGTGACTTCTCTTCTAAGGATACTTTTTATTGGATTTAAGACCTACCATAGTCCAGATGATCTAATCTCATGAGTCTTAATTTAAGTACATCTTCAAATACCCTTTTCCAAATAAAGTCACAATTACAGATTCTGGAAACATCTTTTGGTAGTGGGAGCAGCACCATTCAAGCCACTACACATTCTCTGAGAGCCTTAGAATGGTTTAGGTTTAGTTGTGCCTTGTCCATTTGTCTAAATAAAATGAGTTCACAGAATTTCATGAAACTATAAAACTACTAGTTTTTCACATGTAATTGCTAGACAACTATCTACATAAGAACTGATCATTGCTATTTACTGTGGCTTTTACTAATTGATTTTATTTGTCTATGAATGAAAGTCAGTGATGAAATATGCAAAAAATTGAGGTGAACCTGGATTCAGCTATAAGCTCAGATACTTACTAGATGTCTGATCTTGGGAAAGCTACTGAACCTCCTTAAGCCTCAGCTTTCTCACACTTAAAACAGGATAATTGCCCTGGATCCTACAAGATGTTTTCGATTGCAAGGAATAGAAAACAAATGTTTTAACAATAAGAAATGCTATTACCTCACATAATAGAAAGTCCAAGGACAGGGAAAGCTGAAGACTTGGCCTGAATAATGGACTGTTTATTATCCCAAGACCATACATTCTTTTTTTGTTTTACACTTAACATATGATCTAGTCATGCCACCACTACATTTTTCACCAAAATAAAAGAACATATATTTTTTTACTTCAAAATTTTAAGGGTTTTTGTTATATAGCCACCTTATAAAATTCTTAAGTTGGGGGTTTTGGTGTGCTGTTACCAAAATAATGTTCACTGCACACAATAGGTAGATTTGCATCCCCTCCAATCTCTCTTCTTGGTTTCTCATGTCCTCTGTATGGCTTTGTGCCCATGTAATCCCATCTATTACTTTCCACTTATTAGTGAGAACACACAGTGTTTGGTTTCCCATTCCTGACATCTTCACTCTGGATAATAGTTTCCAATTCTATCCAAGTTGCTGCACATAGCATTATTTTATTCCTTTCTATGGCTAAGCAGTACTGCATGGGGTATATACACCACATTTTAATTATCTACTCATGAATTAATAGGCATGTAGGTTGATTCCACATCTTTGCAATTGTGAATTGTGGTATGATAAACATTTGGGTACAGGTATCTTTTTGATGAAATGACTTCATTTCCTTTCAGCAGACACCCAACCATGGGATTGCTGGATGGAAAGATAGATCTACATTCATTTCTTTGAGAATCTGCATTCTGTTTTCAATAGAGAAACAGAATAGAGAACCCAGATTTAAAATCACCTAACAACCACTAACTGATCTTTGGCAAAGTAGACATTAACATACAGTAGAGAAAGGAAGCTCTATTCAATAAATGGTGCTGGGAATACTGGATAACCACCAACAAAAGAATGAAATGGGACCCATATCTCTCATCATATGCAAAAAATAAATTCAAGATAAATTAAATATTTAAATGTAAAGAATGAAACCACAAAAAGGTCTAAGAAAAAGTATAGGAAAAACTCTTATAGATAGCAGCCTAGGCAAAAAATTCTGATTAGGACCTCAAAGACAAATGCAGCAGTAACAAGAAAAAAATAATAAATGAGACTTAATTAAATTTAAAAACTCTGTGTAGCAAAGGAAATAATCAATGGAGTGAGCAGGTAACCTACAGAATGGGAGAAAATATTTGTAAATTATACATCCAAGAAAGGGCTAATATCTGAAATCTATGGATAGATCTACAGAATCTATAATTCTTTACAAAGAACTCAAACAGATTATCAAGAAAAAAGCAAACCCCGTAAAAAGTGGGCAAAAGACATGAACTGAAATTTTTTGTAAAATAGATAGCCAAGTGGCCAAAAAACGTATGGAAAAAAGCTCAAGATCACTAACCATCAGGGAAATGCAAATTATAACTGCAATGAGATACTGCCTCACCCCTATCAGAATAGGCATTTTAAAAAAATGGATGCAGAGAGAGAAAGTAACACTCACTATACACTATTGGTGGACTGCAAATTAGTACAACCTCTATGGAAAATAGTATAGAGATTCCAAGGCCCTACATTCTTGCAATTGCTTTACTCTGCTTTCTTCATCATCAGCTTCAACTTAAGATCAGTTCTTTTTATGTCCATAAGAAGTCTGAAGCAATTGTAAATTCTTTTTTTTTTTAAATACATGTATTTTATTATTCTTCATTACATTGTTTCCCCCCTCCACCCCTCCGTGGTAAGACAGAATTGATTTACAGAAAAAAATACAGAAAAAACCAAAGCTCCTGGTACAGGGAGAGATTTCAAGTTGGGAGAGAGAAGCTCTCTCCGTTCCTCTCCCGGTCTTTCCCCGTCTCCTCCTCTAGGCCTCTAGCCTCAGGGTATATATAGGTGTATGGGTTCCTTGGCCAGGAAACGAATGAATGCAGTCCCTTCCGCCAGGGGGAAGGTGAATGGGTGCATCAATGAGTGGACACAGTTCATCCATGGAATTCAGGCCTAGGAGCTCCCAGATTCTTGAAATGGACCTTACTCAGTCTGAGCAATATGATCTCCTAAAATACGATAATAACAGGGGACTTTAACACTCCTCTTAGAGAGCTGGATAGATCCTCTAAACAGAAAATTAAACAAAGATATAAGGGACTTAAATGAGACCCTAGAACAACTGTGCTTGATAGATGCATATAGAACTCTCCATCCCACAGATAAAGAATATACATTCTTCTCATGGGCCTATGGAACATTCTCCAAAATTGATCATATCCTAGGACACAAAACAAACCTCAACACAATGAAAAGTATTGAAATTTTACCTTGTATTTTCTCAGACCACAAGGCACTAAAGGTGGAACTCAACTCCAACAAAAA
>CAUYRH010071623.1:0-110940 GCA_963574655.1 Perodicticus potto
GGAGGACTCAGACTATTACTATTATTTCAAGAGTTACTATAAAGGGGCATAAATCAAGATGCTGTGGTATTGGTGAAAGAATAGACAAATAAATGAATAGGATAGAATAGGGAGCTCAGAAATACTCATACAAATGTAGTCAACTATTTTCTGACAAAGGATTAAAGACATTTCAAGAAAGAAAGGATAGTATTTTCACCAAATGGTGCTTAAACAATTGTTCATCCATATGAAAATGGAACCTAGACACAGACCTTATATCTTTCACAAAAATGAACTTTAAATAGATCATAATAGATGGTAGACCTAAATGTAACATTCCCAGTGTGTGGCAGGTGCTCTATCAATGGTCACCATGGGTATTTGGAACTGTTCTGAGGTTTTTTGAGTTGGCTGGCCAAGAACTTGTGGTGCTTGAGGGAAGCTGAGTACCCCTTGTAAGGGGCCTGTTGTTCCCACAGTGTAGCCAGGGAACCACCTGCATCAGAGTCACATGGGGTCTTAAATACAAAGGGAAATTCCTGGACTTGCACAGACAGACTCCCTGTGACTTTTGCACTTTTGTCTGTGTTTTTATTTTTCTTAACACCCCTGAGGCGATTCTGATGTATTTAGGTTTGAGAATTTTTGCTATAGGGTCAAGATAAGGGGTCAGTTACCACCTAGGTTCAAATTGCAGGCCCCCCATTTTCCATGGCTCCTGGTGTAGTCGAAGGGAGAGCAGGCTCTAGACGCACAGGAGTCTGGGTTTCATTTCTGCCTCTGCCTCTGCCCCTTAATGCCTCTGTGACTTTAGGCAAGACGCCTACCTCCCTGAGCCTTGATTAAGTGAGCAGTGAATAACTTTGCTCTTTAGGATTCAATGACTGGCCCAGTGATGTACATTGGATCGGGGTAGAAATTAACTCCTTCACCCTTATGTCAT
The DNA here is from genome assembly GCA_963574655.1 of Perodicticus potto. NCBI lineage: Eukaryota > Metazoa > Chordata > Mammalia > Primates > Lorisidae > Perodicticus > Perodicticus potto. Next base: position 926 of record CAUYRH010071623.1, read on the forward strand.
GTTCTGCTATCTGTAGCAGCAGCTAATTCTTTGAAGCAAGCAGCTCACCAGACTGGAGTACAGAAATGATAAGCAGTAGACAAAAGCATACCTGGGTTATATCTCAGCTCTTTTGCTAAGTAAGCAGGGTAAAATAGTCATTCTTGTCTCCTAGGCTTGTTGAGAGGTTTAAATGAGCTAAAGCCTGGCCTCATGGGTATTCTGTTAGTGTCAGCTGAATTGCATCTGAACAGCCACCTAAACGAAGGCAGGAAAGTGGGGAAGAAATAACAGGAAAACAGAGTATTTGGTTGGTTGTAGGGTAGCTGTGAAGGGGATTTTTGGCCACAAGGCAGCAGGTGAGCCACGTGTGGTGTCACAGGAGCAGTGGAAGTGACGCTGGGCTGCTCAGTGGTTTAGCATTCTTTGCGAGCTGGGTGCTTTTTCTCAATCAGAAATGGCCTTGATAGTGGAGAGACTCAAAGTCAAAGTGGATGCCTGATTTCTATCTTCACGGTATGAAAATCTGTCTATAGACCTTAACCTCCCGTTTCAAGAACGATCAGTTTTCAAAAGAAGCTGTGTTTTCCGTGTGTCTACTCTTGACTTCTTCAAGATGAGAAAAAAATTCCTGAGCCCCCTCTGCTGGCTGTATGGAAGAAGAACGGGTGAAGAAATTACCAAAATGATCTCTTAAAAACATTCTCAGGGCACAAAGACACCTACAACTGCAGAGAGAGCCACATACACGCACGTGCTATTAAACACAAAACACACAGAAAGGCATGCACAAGCATGTACTCAGACAACACACATCTACGTTAGTGCAAGGTGGCTGAGGGTACCAGCTCTGGCCTCACGCAGACCAGCCATGTGTCTCCTATTTGGAGTAGTGCAACCCTAGACAGGTTTGTTAACCTTTTTATTTTGCTATTTTAAAATGTATGTACATATATGCATAATATGTGCATATATTTTGTATGTATATGCTTCCCTATATTGTATGAAAAGGGCCTATGTAGTTCATAGGACGCGCTTGGTAAATGGAAGCTATTATCCTTCTATTATTGTTCTTAATAAGTCAAATTCAACCTTTCAGACCTTCAGTGTACTTATCTATAAATGGGAAGTTTTAGCAAATGTTTACATGGTGTTCACTAGGTGCCTGGGACTGTTCTAAGTGCTTCCCTTTTAACCCTCCCAATAACAAATAATAGGGAGTATTATCTTCATTTTAATTAAAAAAAATGTGTCTCGGGGCAGACAAGTGACTTGTCCATGGTCACACATCTAGGAAGTAGAAGAACAGGGCTTGAAAGACAGGCAGCCTGGTTCCAGATATTGTTGTTAAATGGTACATGATACCTGCTTCATGGAGAGGGTTAAATGAGATACCTCCTGCAAAAAGCTCGGCATAGCTCTAGGCACACCAGAAACAGTAAACACCAACTGTTATTACTCAGCTTTCAACTTTGCCACTTAGTAATTGGGCCTATACAGACAGGTACCCATCGGTGGGCGCATGTATAGACAGAGAGGTGAACACGTAGATGTGTGCACACACATGCAAATATACAGATCCAAGCTTAAAAACCCAGAGATGTTTTCATTGCTCAAGTGGATTCAATGGCATTTACTGCATGCACATTACATTATGTGGAGCTCTTGTAGACACTGAGGATGTGGCATTTAACAAAGCAGTCAAGAATTCCCGGCCCCGAGGAACTGATATTCTAGTGTAGTGATTTTCATCTTAGGTGTACTATGAAAGGATCTTAGGTGTGCCTCAAAAAATGTTAAAGATCATTAATCAAATTATTTTCAAAATAAATTCAATGCAAAGTATATGTATTTTTTACTGATTTTTTCCTTTTAATTGGTGTATTTATCTTTAACTTCAGGTTAATGTGAGGGTATAAACCACTAGGTTACAATATTTGCATTTGTTAGGTAGAGTCGTTTTTGTAGTTGTGTCCCACACCCAGGAGGAGTGCCATACACCCTTACTTTGTGCCCAGTAAGTGGGAGCACAGTAATCCCCTCCCTACCCCCATTTCCTTGTTCCTCTCTCCTAAGATTGAATTGAATTGAGTTTTTCTCTTATGTAGGTATGCATTAGATTGTCTGCTGGCTTCATATTAGTATTGAGTATATTGGACAATTGCTTTTCTATTCTTATGATACTTTACTAAGAAGAATGTATTTCAACTCCATCCAGATTAATACAAAAGATGTAAGGTCTCTATATTTTTTATGGCTAAATAGTACTCCATGGTGTACATACATTACAGTTTGTTAATCCATTCCTGGGTTGATGGGCATTTAGGTTGTTTCCACATCTTGGTGATTGTAAATTGAGCTGTGATAAACAATCTAGTGCAAATGTCTTTATGGTACAATTATTTCATTTTCTTCTGGGTATATGCCTAGTAGTGGGATTGCAGGATCTAGTGGGAGGTTTAATTTGAGTTCTTGGAGGATTCTCCATACATCTTTCCAAAGAGGCTATATTAGTTTGCATTCCCACCAACAGAATAAAAGTATTCCCTTTTCTCCACATCCCTGCCAGCATCTGCAAATTTGGGACTTTTCTCACTAGGGTTAGGTTATATCTCAGGGTAGTTTTTTTTTTATTGTTTGGGATTCATTGAGGGTACAAAGAATTACACTCATTGTGTTTGTTAGGTAAAGTCCCTCTTGTAATTGTGTACCACCCCCAAGAGGTGTGCCATACACCATGACCTTCATCCCATTCCTGCCTCCCCTCTCCCCGATCCCTCATTACCCTAGCCCTCACTTTATATTAGATCATTTATTACCTTCATACTAGAATTGAATACATTGAATTCTTGCTTCTCCATTCTTGTAATGCTTTATGAAGAAGAATGTATTCCAACTCAATCCACATTAATACAAAGATGTAAAGTCTCCATCTTTTTTTAATGGCTGAATAGCATTCCTTGGTATACATATACCACAGCTTGTTAATCCATTCCTGGGTTAGTGTGCATTTAGATTGTTTCCACGTTTTGGTGATTGTAAATTGTTTTTTTTATTTTTTTATTTTTTCGTAAAATGAAGTTTTTTCTTCTGGGTAGACTCCTAGTAATGGGATTGCAGGATCAAATGGGAGGTCTAATTTGAGTCCTGTGAGGATTTTCCATACTTCCTTCCAAAAAAAGTTGTATTAGTTTGGAGTCCCACCAGCAGTGTAAAAGTGTTCCTTTCTCTCCACATCCACGCCAGCATCTGCAGCTTTGAGACTTTGTGATGTGGGCCATTTTCACATGGGGTTAGGTGATATCTCAGGGTGGTTTTGATTTGCATTTCTCTGATGATTAGAGATGATAAGCATTTACTCTTGTTTTTGATCAACATAATTTAAGTGTGCTACGCAAGTTTAACTATAGGTTAAATTATGCCTTGAGATAAGAAAGGTTGAAAAACAGTGATTTAGTGGGTGAGAAAGACAATAAAGATGATTTTTTAAAAAAAATATAAAGTTAGATAGTGATAAATGATCAGGAGAAAATATATACAAGGGCGAGAGACACAAAATGGTGGGTAAGGAAGGGGTTGACATTTTAGATAAAGGTTGCCAGGGAAGGTTCAATTAAGAACATAGATACTTTTTGGAGTAAAGACCTGAAGGAAGACAGAAAGTGAGCCAGCCACCTGCCTGGAGCAATAGATTTCCTCTCAGGCTGAGGAAAGAGCAAGGTCAAGTGCCCTGGGGTGGGAGACTGCCTGCCATAGTCAAGCAATAGTGAGGAGGCCGTGTGTGAAGTTGGCCAAGGAAAAGGGTGAGGAGTAGTGTAGGTCTTTGTACTCAGGGTAAAGACTTTGGCTTTTACTCTAAGGTGGAGAACCATAGTGAGATTTTGAGCAGAGAAATGGCCTGATTTAATTCATGTTTTTTAAATTGGCATATAATAATTACACATCTAATTTATGTTTTAATAGTATCACTCTGGATGTTCTTTGAAAATAGGCAGAAACAACAGAAGGATAAAATCTCAGAGTACTTAAGAGGCCACTGTAGAGACCAGGCAAGACATGAAGGTAGGTTGGGTCAAGGTGACAGGAAAGGATCTGAGAGACGGTAGGATTCTGGATATATGGGGTGTCCATAAGTTCAATTTATAATTTAAAACTATTTTAAATTGCATGCAAACTTTATGGACCCCCCTGTATACCAAGAATGGAGTCAATAGAATTTGCTGGTGGACTGAAGGAAACTTGCAAGAGAAACAGGAGTCAAGCTATCAGGCCAGAGCCACTAGAAATGTGGCGTTGCTGTTAACAGATGGCCAGTGCCATAGAAGGAGCTGATTTGTGTGAGAAGATTGAATTGGGTTTTGAACATGCTAAGTATGGATGCCAAATTAGAGATCCAAATGGGGATTCAAGTATCTAGTTTGAATGTGCAAGTCTGGAGTTCAGGGAAGAGATCTGACCTGAAGATAAAAAATTGTTGGACAATAGATGGCATTTAAAGGCATGAAACTGGATAAGATCACCAAGGGAATGAGTGTAAATAAAGAAAAACAACTTCAAAGACTGAGCCCTGGGGCACTATAAAGTTGAGAAGTCAAAAAATGAGACAGAGTCAGCAAAGGACATGAGGAAGAATGGTTAATAAAATAAGAAAACAGGGGTGGTGTAGTGTGGTGTCCTGGAAGCCAAGTGAGGAAAAGAGATTCTAGGAAGGTCAACATTCATGATCATCAACTGTTCATCAACTGGCCATCAATTGCCAAATGTAGCAGAGGAGTCAAATCACAAGAGGTGTGAGAATTGTGGAGGTAATTGGTGACCTTGAGAAGAACAATTTAGAGTGGTGTGGTAGGATGAAAAGCCTGGTTGAAGAGGGAATGAATTTGAAATTTTAATTTGAGTATAGGTAACTTCTAAGCTTTACAATAAAGGAGAGTAAAGAAATGAAGCAAGAGCTGGAATGAAAGTGAGGTCAGAGAGAATTTTGTTTTAAATTTAGAGGAATCCTGGTGTGTTTGCAGGTTGATTGGAATGATCCAGAGTTGCTGGATCCCATAGAATGGGGAAGATTGATGATGCAGAGCACAGAGGGAAGATTTGCTAGACGATTCCCTTGAGCAGGTGGAAGGAATGAGACCTCAAGTATAGGTGAAGAGGTTGAACTTAGCTAGGATCTTCATTTTTCATCCCTCATAAAAGGAGAGAGGCTAGGTATGATGGCTAGAACTCTGGGAAGTAGATGCAGGAGCATTGCCGAGGTCAGGAGTTCAAGACCAGCCTGAGCAAGAGTGAGACCCCCTATCTGTACAAAAAATAGAAAAACTAGCCAGATATAGTGGCAAGTGTCTATAGTCCCAGATAGGAGGCCGAGGCAGGAGGATTGCTTGAGCTTAGGAATTTGACGTTGTAGTGAGCTACAATGACACCACTGTACTCTACCCCAGGCAATAGAGTGAGACTCTGTCTGAAAATAAAAGGAGAGGGTATAGCATATGTGTGCAAATATAGTGAAAGAGTCTTAGAGACACAGAAAGTAAAATAACCAGCTGAGCGTAAGGGTAGCTTTAGAGGTTTGAAGAGAGAGAAGAAAGCATGAAACATTCTTCAAGGAGTATCAGAATGAATGGACTAGGAGACTATGATTCTGGGGTGAGTTTAATGCCTCTGAGTAGGGTTGGTAGTTACAAATTTAAAAAGAAACTATGAGGGAAGGAGGGAAAGGGGAAAGGAGAGGAAGGAGGGGGATTGGTAAACTCTCGCCCATTGTGCACAATGTAAGAGTATACAGCACACCCCCTGGATGTAGGGCTCAACTACAACTTGAACTTTACCTTAGAAACACAAACAATGTTGCCTAATCATTTGTACCCTGATGTTAATCTGAAATTTAAAAAAGTGAAACCAGCTAGAATCATTGACGTTCCACCCCCCCCACACACACACAGGTCCATTCAGGTACACAGGTGCAGGTACAGAGGAAGTGAAGTTTTGGGTTTAACTCAGGAGTGTTGCTCAGATAAATGCCACAAGATATTCTAATGAGTGAACAAAATAATTTAACCTGGGTAAGGATAGAAAAAAGGACACTAGGTAGGTAGACAGTGAAAAAGGTGGTGGGATCCATGAAATGGAGGTCCCAACAGAATTGAAGGACTGCTACTAGATTCATAGTTTAAGAAACAGCTGAAAAGGCTCGGTGCCTGTGGCTCAATGGGCTAAGGCACCAGCCATGTACACCTGAGCTGGCGGGTTCGAATCCAGCCCGGGCCCGCCAAACAACAATGACGGCTGCAACCAAAAAATGGCCGGGGGTTGTGGCAGGTGCCTGTAATCCCAGCTACTTGGGAGGTGGAGGCAGGAGACTCGCTTGAGCCCAGGAGTTGGAGGTTGCCATGAGCTGTGATGTCACAGCACTCTATCCAGGGTGACAGCTTGAGGCTCTGTCTCAAAAAAAAAAACAAAACAAAAAACCAGCTGAAAAGGTAGGAGGTGGTGATCAGAGAGAGTGATTATAAAATTAAGATTATGGAAGACTTGAAGTTACTTGTCACGACAAAGGCAACGCCAAAGTCTGGTTAATCAGAAATGGAGTCTATTTCCCTGCCTCTTGAACCTGGGCTGGCCCTGCGATTTGTTTTGACCTAGAAAAGAAGAGGAAGAAATATATGATTTTCAAGCATGGTGGTGTGCTGCCACCACCATGGTTGAAAACAAAACACCTCACTAAGAATGAAAGATAACACAGAGAGAGAGAGGGCCAGCTGAGCCTAGACCCCCAGTTGGCCTGCCCGCTATCAGGGGCATGAATGAGCCCAGCTGAGACCAGCCAAACGTCCTAGCCACATCCACAGAGTCATGGGAAAATAATAAATTTGTTGTTTGAAGTCACTAAGTTTTGGAGCAGTTTGTTGTACAGCAAGAGATAGCACATTGAAGTGTAACTGTGGGAATGAATGACTGAGGTGGTATCAAGGATGCAATTGTTGGCGTTTAAGGAACTGAGAAGCCAGGGTGTTGGGTAGATCACCCGTATAGAAATTGAAATTGCCATGGATTGAGGCAGGCATGGTTTTGGAGGGAACAATAGTGTGTCAGGAGTGAAAATGTTCAAGAAAAAAGTGGGTGTGATTTGGCCAGTATGATGAAATAAGATTTCACACTGGAGATTTTTGTGTAACTGGGTTACACAAAACTGTTGCCTGGGCTAGAGTGCAGTGGTGCCATCATAGCTCACTACAACCTCATACATACATATATCAAATCTCATGTGGATTTTATACACACAACCATACCAATGTGTGCACAGATACACACACAGATGTACTACAAATTCACATAGATACATCAGACCAGCGAAGATTCATATAAGCATACCAGAACACAATTATACATCTAAATTCACATACATGCATAGGTATATACAAGTCCCCGTGAACACAAGTCACAAATGCACAGACGTACACTCACACATACATACATACATAGAAATGCACATAGATGTATCCAAGCATTTATACAAATGCACACACAACCACATAGACACACAGTGACATACGCAGACACACCCAAGACCTCACACGGAGACATGCAGAGAACATCTTTATACGATAGCATACTAACATCCACCCACGTGTGCCCATTCAAAAGTACACATGGACACATAGGCATCAATATACATGTACACAGTCACATAGATGTACAACCATAGAATGTTTGCATATGGGAACATGTACCCAAACACATAGACACACATACAACAGCTGTGGCCACACATCACCAGAGCAGAAATACACACGCAGTTACAGGAACCAAAACATTTGTGGCCAAGTATACACACATTGGACCACACATATGTGTTCGTGTGTTCATCTGAAAGCCCACACATGCATGTACTTACACACAGAGGCCTGGATAGCAGCAAAGCACTTGAGAATACTTTTGTTATATCTGAAATTATTTTAGATTTAGATTTCTGCTCTGCTGTGTTATACTAGGGTGATAGGATGGGGCTTTTGCCCTGGGCAGCAGCCCTTGTGCTCCTGCTTTTTTGGGGAAGGCAGTGGGTGCAGCTGGGAGAGCAGAGCACAGTGCTTGCAGAAATGCAGGGGGAAATGAGGATGAAGCAGTTTGGGTCCAGAAGCAGGGCTTTTAGTGCTGTGAGTAGCACGGCTTAGTGGCTGTGAGTGCAGACTTAGAAGTCCACTAGAACTTAGTTCAAATCTCAGTTCTCTCACTATTGGATGTGTTGTTTCCTTAAACAAATCATTTCACCTCATTGAGTCTCAGTTTCCTCATTTGGAAAATGATGATGGTAATAGTGATTGCATCAGGGTTGCTGTATTACTTGAGTTAATACTCATAAAACACTTGGAACAATGTGTGATGTATAGTGTATTAAGCTATTAGTAGTAGCTGTTGCTGTTGGTGCTATTTGAATTATTAACACAAGCTCTCTCACCAGCCATCCGAGTCCCACCAATAGCTCCATCTATTACTTATGACCTGGTCTTCAGAAGTCCCTGGGAGCAGAAAGCAGAGGCTTAAGGGAATGGGGCATGGAACAGATACACTTTGGACTTGGAAGAGAGAAGGGATGGAGACAGTCCTCTGAAAACTCGGAATGAAGGAGACTTTCTGGCAGTGGCAGGCCTATGTGAGATATTTCAGCTCAAGGTCTTAGGTTACATGGAGCCTAAGACAAAGCTGAGGTTCTCCAAAGCCTCCTTCCGTAGGCCAGCCTGTGGGCTCCCAAATGGAGACTGTTTGTGGGAATGTTGTAGGAGGTGGGCAATAAAGGGGGCAGCTGTCACTGTCTTACTTATTGTCCCAGAGCTGTGGAGGACTGGACACGGGCCCTTTCCAAAGCCTATTTAAAAACCATTGAAAAATACTGAAGAAAAGTACATGTCATGAGAGTACAGTTCAAAGCACTTTCAGAAGTTGATATATCTGGGTAACTAGCATCAGATCACAAAATCTAAAATGACTAGCACCCCAGAAACCCCTCAATTACTCTTTTTCAGTGGCTATACAAAAAAGTTAACCACTAACTGCTTTCTAACTGCATAGGTTTGCTTTGCCCATGTTTATAACTGAAATCATACAGCTTGTCCACTTCTGTGTCTGGCTTCTTTTACTCAAAGGTACGTAAATGAGGTTCACCCTTATTGTTGCATGTATCAGTAGAGTGTTCTTTATTGCTGTGTAGTATTCTACACTAGTAAGTGAATATACAATAGTTTCTTTCTTTATTTTAATAGATATCGGTTTGGGGCTATCAGGAATATATACTATATATGAAGGTCTGACAACTAAGTTTATAAAAACTTTAGATGCCCACACACTGTATTCCATGACTGAACTAATGTACACAGCTATGATTCCAAAAAAAGGGGAAAAAACTTGGACAATTTAAAAAAAATTAAAAAACAAACAAACAAAAACTTAGAAAAAGTGCTACATACCTCGTTGCTGAATATCACTACAGTCACCTTTGAAGTACCCCCCCTTGGGAAGCTGTGAACCGACACCAGTGGCTAGTCCACCCTTGCAAGCAATTTTGGAACTCTTTTTCTGAAAGGACCATCAGAGTTGTCATCATAAGGCACACAAAAACACACAACAATAATGAATGCCACTCAGCAAGACATCACCACATGTCAACACAAACACAGCTGTGAGACTGATGTACCAAGGTTATATGAAGGTGATTGTGGTGATATTCAGTAATGAGGTATGCAGCACTTTTTCTAGGATGAATTCTTGACGTTAATTGTTAGAACTTATATGTGCTAACAATTGTCATGTTAGCTACGTGCTAACATAACATATGTGCTAGAAGGCACTATCTATGAACCAAAAAGTGCATTCTCACCAGACGCTAAATCTGCTGCTGCCTTCATCTTAGAACTTCCCAGCCTCCAGAATTGTGAAAAATCAATTTCTGTTGTTTATAAGCCACCCAGTTTACAGTATTTTGTTAAAGCAATCTGAACTAATTAAGACATGCATATTCTGGTAAACAAACATGTGTGCACCTTAGTTTTTATTCATAAATTGTTATTCCTTATAAGAGAGCCATCCTCAGGTGGAGGCTCTGGACTCCATGAAACCGGGATCTACCCTTGCACAGAAGCCAAATTTTTTAAAGCTTATTAAAGGCTGTTGCCTGGCATAACTCCAGGGGACACCATTCCCATTTCCATGTGTTATACATGACTCACACCCCTGGGGCACAATGCAGAGGGTCTGGTGCCCTCTAGATGTGTGCAATGGGCATCTTTCCACCTTTCAGTTTTCAACCATTCTCAGGGGCTGGGGAATAGGTAATTCCACTGAACTCGAAAGACCTTTCCTTGCAATCTCTTTTTCTTTATGACCTTTTGGACTTTGCGACATACGCACAGAGTCCCAAGAGCCATGGGTCAGTCTAAACAATGCCAACAACTCATCAGCTTATGTCAGGGGAATAAAAAAAAAAAAAAGGAACCCAAACAGTTATACCAGGTATTTAATCTTAGAGAAACCAAATAACCCAAATCCCAAATCACAGGGTTTTTTTTTTCTTTTTATTTAAATGTTCAAAAAAAACCCCAACACTTTAAAGGGGTTATTCAGACATCAGGTAGACATGGCAAAATTCTTTCCCATCTGCTTTGGAAAGTCAACAAAGGAAAAACTAGGAAAGACAAGTTTTTGTTTTGGAAAGAGAATTTTTATTTATTTATTTATTTATTTATTTATACACCCCTAATATGAAGCAAATTTATATCTTTCAAGTGAAGGCTACAATCCACTTATTGCACAATGAGATCTCCTACTTATTTTAAAATGCTGTACTTTTCTAGATTTACCCACTCACTAAGAATCATGGTTCAGCCTGTTTGAACACCCTTTTCGCTACCCTTTTCGATCCATTGTGTGGGGCAGGAGTGGGAGGGAACCACAGAATTGCTGTATTTGAGGACTGGCTGGGGGCTAGCTCTCCCTGAACACGCACAGTGAACTCTGGACTAGCCATGCTAATGGAAGGAATAGTAATTCAGACCAGACACATTGTTTCTATCTGACTTTGAAATGTGTTAAGCAATTTTTATTTTGAAAGTAGTAGCAGGTGGTTTACTTAGAATGTTAATGGTGAAATTACTTTTGAGTTGCCATCATTTTAGTAGACAAAACTGTGAGAGACATCATTCTCTCCTTCCTCCTCCAATCCCACAACCTCACCTCACACAGACTTCTATTGCCTTTTTACCTCCCAGGTTCTCTTCTCAAAATGAACTCTTGGGAAATTGGTGAATACATAAGGTTTACTTGACAGGTAAGCAGTTAAAAAAGCATACTGTCACATGTTGACAAATAAAAGTTCAAAGGCTAAAGCTAAGAAAACGAAAATTACTAACACTTCTATACTATTTAATATTTGCATTAAGAGGGTGTTAATTTTCATGATGTTCAGTATTTATTGTTAGTATTGTTCTGATGGTATATATTTTTGTTATGTTGACTGCTTTATCCTCCGTGCCTAGACTGGTGTTGGGAAAATAAGTACTTAATAAATTTTTACGGACCAAAGAAATGAAAATCCTTATAATTTTCAAATGCTTTTTTTTCATATACTTTTTTTTTGGTATCACTACAACTGTCTTAGAATATATACATGTACACACACATCACAGGTATTATTAAAATATCTCATTCTTGGTTCATTCCCCCATTTGTTTATATGTAACTAGTTCACATATAAATGTAATGTTATTTATAAATTCTAATCTCTTATAGATGGAACATGTAATAATGGAAGGCATTTTTCATGGACAGTCTCATTGGACTTTGCTTTCCACCCGTTGCTGATTTGTCAGACCAAATTTCATCATCTTTATGGAGACAGCTTTTCTTTGGAGATAAGTGACACAGCGGTCTGTTCCTCACAGGCCACTTCTGTCATCAGAACTAATCTGTCACAGTGTGTTCGTGTGTGATAAGCCACTTACTTCACAGAGTGACAGGAATCTCGCCTCAGCTAGGCCTACTTCAGCCTATTTTTTTCTTTTAAATAGGGTTAAGCAAAAGATCTTTTTGATTGTCTCATCTGAGCTGAGAAGAAACCACAGAGAGAAGGTGGAAAAGGAATGGTGCCCCTTGTCCTTTGTGATCCTCTTTTAAGGGAAGGCAGATGGCCACGGAATATCAGGGCGGTGGCTTCTGATGGCACCTGAGGAGGGTCAGACCCTGGAGCCAGAGAAGTCTGAGGTCTTGGTCGGCGCCCACCCCGGCTCCCCTGACCACAGGTGCAGCAGTTTACTCCGGCCCTCGAGGCTTCTGTGTCCTTGTCTTTACGATGGTGGTAACAATGCATAGTGTCTATTTCATCCGGAGAATTAAAGTTTTAAAAGTTTGCAAAGGACTTAACTTTACACCTGGCACAAACATAATCGTTGTGACTCTGATGAACTAACACTCTCTGAGCCAATAGCCATGGCAGGTCCCTTTCCTGGGCTCTGTAACTGACGCCTGTTTTTCCCAGTGAACAACCTGCCCAAAGCCGCAGGGTCTCGGGTGCAGCACCTGCCTTCCCGGGGTCTCAGTGCCCCAACAAGTGGAATCCGGTCCATGGCTGTGCACTAACAATAAATGTTGGGGGTCAGGATCTTGGCTCCCCAAACCCAGTTGACCTGGTTCAATCACTCGCTGACCCCAAAAGTTCAACCCAGGCGGGCAGTACCCGGAAGCAGAAGTGAGTGAAACTGAAAGTAAAACTGGAGGGGCCCCGCTGTGTGGACCGAGAGCAAAGGCAAGCTGCGCAAGTTTCAGGGTAACAGAGAGAGATTTTGTTTAGGACGAACGAAGGGGAAGTTTGGAGCACTCCCAGGCAGTTGAGGTGCGTCCCAGGGGAAGGAGCCCAGGCGGAGAGAGCGCGGACCCAACTCTCCGCGAGAAACTGACTGCGCGTCTCTCATTGGCCCGTCTGCGCAGTGTCGCCCTTTCCTATTGGCCGCCCGTTGTCTTTCTATTGCTCATTGGTTACCGAGGTCACGTCACACCCACATACGGTGGGCCCTGCAGACTCACGAGTCCACTTGCCAGGCTTTCCTCTCCCCACCCTTGAGGCCCCTTTCTACGTGTCCCTTCTGGATAAATCCCTCACCTTAAGGTACTGGGGGAGAGAACTGCTTTTGTCAAGGCAGGGATTTATTTCCCTCAGTGGACATCTGTCTTCCCTTGCGGCCGGGGCTGGCTGGGGCGCGGCTGAAGTGACCCTTTCTCGGGGACCTTTCCCTGACCACCCAACTGTCCCACTCCCACCCTCTGAAATGCACGTGTCTGTGTCTGGGGCCCGTGCAACCTCGCCGGCTGCCAAGGGAGGGACCTGGTGCGCTGCCCTGTCCTCCGCACCTGGAACAGCGCTGCCCTCGGAAAAGCGCTCAGCAAATCAGCTGCTGGATTTACAAGCCAAGGGGTCCAACTGCAGGAGAGGGCCTGGCAGGCCGGCTCAGTGTGGGAGCGACGGCAGGGCAGGCTTTCACGGTAGAGGACAGGTGGGGCCGGCAGGAAGGTGCCTCCTCTGCCCGCAGGGTCCCTGCGCCCTTAGATGCAGGACAGAGCTGTCCTGATTTCTCCTTTGCCAGGGAACGAGGCCTTGGGGTGCAGCTTGTGGCTAAATATGTCCCAGCTCAGCTTCTGCTTCATCCTCATTAACTCCACTTCACAGCCGGCCAGAGGGAAAGATTAATTTAGTGACCAAGCTTAATAAATAGATGCTTCTGGCCTTAGATTTCCTGCGTTGCTTTCTGAGCCTGAGAGCTCATTGAAGCGCCGGCTTCACGATGTCAAGGGCAGGCAGCTGGGCTTCAGGGAAGTGCGGGGATATTTCTGCTGAGCCTTTATTCCCCAGCCCGCTGCAATCACCAGAACTGCGGGGATGACAGGAAAAGCCTTCGACATCCATTTCCTGAGCAACCTAAAAACCCTGTCTCTGAAACGGACGCTTCTGAGATGTCGCCACCTGTGTGGTTCCCTGAGCATGTGGAGCCACACTTGCCTAACGTGTGTTGCTGGAAATTTTTGATTTTTGCCACCTTACCCACATTTATTGTCACCACATGGTATCTGGAATTTCTTCCCTCTGGAAGGCCTTAGCGAAAAGTTTCCATTTTGGAGGAAGCTTGATCCCCAGCAGTCAGCTCCAGAGAAAAGGAGGCCGAGGACCAGCCAGTAAACAGCATCGGGTCCCACGGGGTCTGGAGTGACCTGAGTGAGCTCTGGAGCACGTCCGCCTCAGGGGCACGATCATCACCGTGTGTGTGTGCGCGCGCGATAATGCATAATTCCTATGCAGCTAAAATCAACCTTCCCAGTAAGAAGAGGCTGGCAGGCTGATTGACTTCTAAGTTGCAGCTTGCTCATAGCAGATATAGGATCGCAGGCCCAGTGTCAAGGTGTGTGTTGTTCCTTTTTGTTGTTAATATTTAAGCCTTCAGGAATAAGAATCTTGTTTATCCAACCTCAATTCCCTCCAAAGCTTCAAAGAAATGCTTGTTTCGTGTAATCTCGTCCTAGGCACTCTCCTAAATACTTTGGTTTTCCATATATTGTGATTAATTTCCCTCAAGGGGAGACACACACAAAGCAAGCAGAGACAGGACATAAACATCACTTCCCTGCTGTAATTCCTTCCCTTCCTATTAGCATTGACTTTGGACAGGAAAGCGTGAGACCTGGGAAGATTTCTTGATCCTTCCACACAAATACTGCTCACAGCGTCCTTCATACTTCCTTTGACCTTGAAGACAGGAGATGACTTGGCACCGTCGTTACCCTTGGTTAGGAATGACTTTGTTGGAGCCATGTTCCTTATCAAGGTTACTAAGCTTATTTTTGTTTTTCAAACCCACACATTGCTTTAGCATCTATATTACAGCTTGTGCTAAATGTACATTCCTGAAGAATATAGAGAAAAGATTGTTTTTAGTTGTCTTCTTCCCTAACTGAATGTTGCAAACTCCTTGACAGGCATGGACTAAACACCATCTGGCAAGACGTGGCCTCTTAACTCTCACCTTACCGTTATTTACACGTGGACTTCTATTTTTGTCCTTAACCAAATGATCTCCCATTTTCTACCAAAGAATTATAGTCATACGAATTCTGCATATCTGTTTCACCCCTTGAACTCTTATTTCTTATTAGCTTCAATAACCTCTAGCTCCTGATTTCAAAGGAAATTTTCTTTTCATCTCCCAGAGCATCTACTAACAAGGTGTACTACACACCCACTGCAGCCTCCTCGCCTGCTCCAGTTCCAGGGGAAATCACACAACCCACACAGGGAGAGAGAGGGGGAGAAGTCCCTTCTGCATCATGAGTGTTTGTATGAACTAATGATTTCCAGCCTTCTGTCTGCTCTGTCTTTATCACTGTGATGTTGAGCTGCTAAACAACTGCGAACCTCAGGCTCCTCCTTCATCAATGGGACACAGAAGCAAAGATTAATCCTTGCTGCGTATTGGGGGTGGGAAAGCGCCCAACACGGGTAAAACCCTGAGTGTATTTTCTCTTTTATGTCTTTGCTGGGGCAGAAAAACTAGCACTCAAAGTGCAAAACATTTACATTCTGGAATTGGTCAGAATGTACGTTTAACTGACTAGAAAGCCCAACAAAATTAGTTCGAATCCTACATCAAATCTGTTGGTATTAAATTGTTAATTTGACAATAGAATTAATTTATATTTTATTAAAATAACAGTTCTGAGAGGAGCAAAGAGCGTCTTAGAGAATGTTATATTGTAACAATACTAGAAAATAAAGTACTAAAATAATACCACAAAGTGTATCATTGGCTAAGTAGACTTATTATACGGGATGTCTCCAAAGTCACCCACAAATTCACCATACCTCGGGGAATTGGGAAACTGTAGCTAAATATACTTTGATTTATAAGATACTCATTACAAAATTTTACAAAGAGGTAGCTAACATGTAGGGAATATTTTGTAAATATTTTATTAAATTTTGTAATGAATACTTTGTAAACAAAGCTGCATTTAGCTATAATTTCCCATTTTCCCTGGATATGGTGACTTTGTGGATATCCTTTGGGACACCTTGTATTTATTTATAGTTATTCTTATATTTATGGTTATTAAATGTGTTTATATATGGTTATTTAGAATATTTAGAGAATTGAATGATAAATATTAGTGGACCAGATAGTGGACTGTCTATAAAATCAGAAACAGCATAACACTCTGGTTGGAAGGAAAAGATAGAGTTGGTTTAGCCATTGTGTTTGCATGGCAGGCCAGCTTTTTTCATGCAGTCTGCATGCTTTCCAGGGATGGCTTTGATGCTGATGGAAATATGAGGTTTATATTAAAGTTGCATTTGCATAATAAGCCCAATATTTACTTAATGGGATATTCACTGGGGGCTTTGAGTACATTGATAGAGACAGTAAAGAGACTGTAAGTCATTTTTATCACCACTGTAGATAAATTCTGTGCAAGATATATTTAGAGTTTCTGTTTTATGCTGAATTTGTTTAAAATATAGTGTGAAGAATAGACATAGAAAGAATTCAAATGTTGCCAATTTCACCCACCACTAATTCCCAGACTTGGAATGATTTCTCTTTTTGCAGAAACAAGGTGTTTGAGAAAGTAATTGAGAATTGCAAATGTGATCTCAGAGTTATGCACGCGCTGTGCTTTCTTTCCTAAGACACAACATGTTTGCAGGATCTGTGACGTTTGCTCACTTTAAGTCTGGATGCTTGAATGAGCTGAGGGTTCTCTCACTTTATGTTGAGGAGACAGTAAAACTACAGGGTTTATTCTTTTTTCATATTTTAGGAAAGACACTGCCGGCGCTTCCAAGGGGCCGGAATTTGTGTTTAGGTGGAATTCTCAAGATAATTCCACTGAACTCCCTCTGTCCCCAAAACTTTCTTATGTTACATAGTGTCTGAAACCCTGAGATATCTCTCATCTTTGGGTGAAATCACCAAAATGAAAATGTAACACGGGAGAAGTCGCAATGTCCATATTAACTTTGCAGACTTAGATTTACAAGGCTTATCCATGTTTTTTGGAAACTATATCTGCATTTAACTTTGGGATAAATGATAAATGATAGTAGACCCAAAGTGTCTTACGTAGATCAAGCAACTGAACTTGCCCCAGTACCTGTCTGACAGCTCTTGATTTTATTCATTTAGTCAATCAATGATATTCATGAATCAGTTTGTGCTCTCTGTAAAAGTGGACAATCTAAACACTAATGCTGGAGTTTGGATTGTATTTTTCATCACCAAACATGAACCATTGTAACATTTTTTGAGCACTAGTTCTCTTGCTCACTGCATAAATATAGTTATGCACCAAGAGTCCTAGTTTTTAGAATAAGAACCTCCTTCTGGGACATTTACAGAGAAGACACATGATTTAGAATTCATCAAAATCCACCAACAGATCTCACAAGCAGCATAGCTGGGTGTTTGCTCTTTTATCTGTCACAGCTACAGTTCTGAGAACACGTTCTATCAAGTCTGAGTTCTTATACCTGCTCTTCCTTTTGATAAGCACAGAACAGAAAAAAAAAAGATGTTATGACCATCACATGCTCATCGCCACAAGTGTATTAACCTACAGTTGGAGCTTATCATTTACTTGTCATATTTTTCCTGTCCAGACCCCTAACCACTGAATTTACGATCAGTATGTGAACATATAAATTATGTGTCTTTCTCAGTCCATCATTACTCATTTCTGAAGTCTTCAGTTCACCTGTAAAATCCTTCCAGATTCTAAAAGTGACCACTGCATTCTGATGATGTTGGGGGAAGCTTAATACATAACACTGTCCATTTTCACCTAAGTCACAAAAGACACAGACAAGGTGAGAGTCTCAGTCTCAGGAGTTACACATGAAGATTAAAGAATCAGATTTACTGTGCAGGAGCCAGCTGGACAGAACCTGGACTCACGTGGCTCCTGGTGCTCCCACTGACACTGAGCTGGAAGGGTTCAGAGCGGGTCAGTGGTAGAGCAGGACACGTCCGCGTCTTTTTTGAGCGGAGCTTACTGGAGATTGTCTGGCCAAGGAGCTCTCACCGGGCATGCTCAGTTTGGGACTTGCACCGCAGCCCCCTTTCTTCCTAGTTCTTAGGCCTTTGGCCTTGAACTGAGGACTACAGCCCTGGCTACTCTGGTTCTGAGGCTGCTGGACTTCAGCTGAGCCACACCATTGTCATCCCAGGGTCACCAGCCTGCAGATGTTGGGGGTTTTGGTCTCCATAATCACATCTGAGTCTCCCAAACTCACAGGCAGGCCGTTTACTGGGGAGGATAGAGTGAGGAGCTGGAGGGATACCAGAACTGTTACTTCCTCGAGTGAGATCTGATTTCTAGTGATGGAATTTTATCAGCTAACTCTTTTATTTTGTTTTTGTTTACAAAAAGGGAAAACTGATTCAGTTCCTTAAGCCAGTGAAAGGGGAGAATTTAAAAACTCTCCCCTTCTGTGTAGGTGGAACCAGGTTACACGCAGGTATGGAAGATGCAGGGCCCAGGGCAGCAGGGACAGTGTCAGCGGCTGGGAGGAGTCTCTCCAGGGCTGGCCAGCTGAGTGCTCCAGCCTGGACTTCCTTCAGTTCTGTGCATTTCTGCTTAAAATTTACATTCTTGGGAGTTTGAGCTGCTTTAATCTAGTTTGGTTGAGGTGCCCACTGACCCCTATAGATGGGCACCCTAGACTTTAGGATCTAATTATTGATAATATCATTAATATCACTTGGATGGGGAGGAGTTATTTAGGAGTTATTTTAGGAGACATTTTTTAAAAAATAGGGTATGCATTATTCATTCTGATTAGATTCTATTATCCTAAATACAAGAAGGAGAATCTGTAGATTTTATTAACATGGGATTATACCTGTTTCCATTTTAAAAACAAAAACAATAGAATTTTTTTCTCTAAATTATTATCAGCATCACTTTGGAATGTCTCCATGGAACAATAACTCAACTTAAGCCCCAACCCTTTCTGGAAGATTAAAGTCTTTATGAAGGGCATCTTTATAGGAAATACAAAAATTTGAAGACAAAATCTATAGTGTGGTTCAGAATACAAAACTGTTTCTCATTCTGGCTTGGTGCATTTTAAAAATTTGATAATGAAGGTCATATAACCAACTCATCATGTCTCTTTTTTTGCTTTGGCTTCTAGAAAACCCACAACTAAAGTTTTTTGTTCAACTACTAAAGGTCCTTTTATCCTGGGTCCTTCTGTCAAATGGTTTTTGTACTTTTATCCTTGATTAAATAGTATTTAGACCGCTCACATTCTAGCTAATTCAAATTGCTTTTGGACATAGGAGGGATACAAAGTAAATATAATTATTCACTTAGCTGTATGATGGAAGTGGTTTACTGTAGGCACAGCTGACAAGGCACCAGAAAGTGATGGGCACCTTAAACGGGATGGACCCTTCCCAGCATGTTCAGCTGCTCCCCTAGAGTCCTGTGACTTGGCTGAGCTTGAGCACCTGTTCTGCTTAGACAGGAGTAGAGAGGTGCAGCCGGTCAGGGGTGGCAGAGAGGAGCCGAGATCTGACATCACAGAAGCTTTCCTGGTTGGTGCTCTCGTGTACAGGGAGTTTCCCCTGCCTACAGCGTTGTCACAGCTTCAGGGCACAGGCCTGTGTATTGGGCAGGGAGTCAGTTCCTGGGTGAAAGAATGCAGTAAGCTGTGTCTCTCCTTTGTTCTTTTTTTTTCTTTTTCTATTTCTCATTGTTTATAATCCCTTTGGCACCCAGCAGTCCCAAGTCTGCCCTACCTGAGAAGCACTCTGTGTTATCATGATGACTAATTCTGGCTGTCGACTTGACTGGAGTAGGCACTGCCCAGAGAGCTGGTAAAGCACCATTTCTGGGAGCGCCTGTGGGTGTTTCCAGAGGAGGCTGACCCGTGAGTCAGTGGATGGTGTGGGGAGGCCTGCCTGCAGCGTGGGGGGCACCATCCCATCAGCAGGCCGCCCTAGGTGATCTCCTCCCTCCCTTCTGGAGCTGGGACACCCTTCCCTGCCCTTGGACGTCAGAACTCTGGGTTCTTTGGTCTTTGTACTCTGGGATCCTCTCCAGCAACCCCCTTTCTTCCTGGTTTTCAGGCCTTTGGCCTTGAATTGAGAGCTACAGGGCCAGGCTGCTGGACTTGGGCTGAGTCACACCACCAGCATCCCAGGGTCTCCAGTCTGCAGATGGCCAACCGGGGGGCTTCTGTCTCCGTAACCATGTCAGCCATTCTCCCAATGAATCCCCCTCTTCTATGGATATTGGTATCTATATCTATCTGCCTACCCATATCCAGCTTTCTGTCTTTCTCCTAATACAATTAGGAGCCTCACCCAAACTCCAGCCTTCTTTTTTCCGCTTCAGTTTCCTTTTGGGGTTGCTAGAAAACAACAGCTCCTTCCTAAGTACTACAGCTGGATTTTTATGAAGGTACCACGATGCCTAGAACGTTTGATGAGTGTGTGGCCTTTGAGCAGCGCGAAGTTGGTGGGAGCAGGAAGGCTGGAGGGTGCCCAGAGGAAGAGGAGGCCCTGGAGGAAGGCTGGAGAGTGCCCAGAGGAAGAGAGGGCCTTGGGGGAAGGCTGGAGGGTGGTCAGAGGAAGAGGGGACCCTGGGGGAAGGCTGGAGGAAGAGGGGGCCCTGGGGGAAGCTGGAAAGCACTCAGAGGAAGAGGAGGCCCTAGAAAGACCTGGAGGAAGGCTGGAGGGCGCCCAGAGGAAGAGGGGGCCCTGGAGGAAGGCTGGAGGGCGCTCAGAGAAAGAGAGGGTCCGGGAGGAAGGCTGGAAGGCACCCAGAGAAAGAGAGGGTCCGGGAGGAAGGCTGGAGGGCACCCAGAGGAAGAGGGGGTCTGGGAGGAAGGCTGGAGGGCACCCAGAGGAAGAGGAAGGACTTCGCAGGCTGTGATCGGGCACCGCATTGGTCTTTCCCTGTCCTTGCTCTGCTCAGCTGTGGACCGTATGTGGTGTGATATGTTCTCATGTATGTTTTCGGATTCTGCCACGTCCTGCGTCATTTAGGTCCTTAGACATTTTTCTCAACTTAAGAATCTTACATTAAATTCATTATGATTCTTTTTGTGTTTCGATGAATGTAAGAGGTGAGACAAAGACTTGGGGCCAGCAGTTTATTTGGGAGACGATCCCAGGAAGCAGCACAGGGACCCGATGAGACCCTGGGACCTGATGAGACTTTTCCCCCGAAGGGCGCGGAGCTGGGGCGTCCCTCCCCTGGCCAGCACCGGAGGCCCTGAGCACGTTGACTCATCTGCACTGGGACTGCACATGGCAGAGTGGGCTGCCGCAGTATCAGCGGAGGCTCCGAGCAAAAAGCAGGAGGACGTGCAGGTGACGTTTGGGATGATGTGGTGACAGGGCTGAGTTGGGGCTTTTGTGTGTTGTCCTCTGCAGCTGCCCTGAGATCTGAAGTGCTCGGTGATGTGGGGCCTCTGAGGTGTCCGCTCGTGAAACACTAGGACATGTGTATTGGTCTCTGCCCCCAGTTCCTGGCACAGAGCTCCTCAGATCCTGTAATATCCTGAACAATAAGGAAGCCGGGAGAATCTTTTGTTCTAATATTTAATCTCTGCTCCAGATCCTGACACAGAGCTTCTGAGACCTTTGCCCTTTCCTGGGTGATCTCCACTTTATCCTCCATTCTCTGGAGAAGAGAGGAGTGGAGTGGCATTTATAATCTCTCATGCCTATCTGATGAAGCTTCCATAAAAATCTCTGAACCCTGAGTTCCCAGCAGCTTACAGACTGAACATTTCTGTGTGCCAGGAGGGAGGATCCCTCACTCAGTGGGGACAGAAGCTCCTGTGCTGGGGGCCCTTCCAGACTTTGCCCTAAGTATCTCCTCATCTGCCTGTTTACCCGTGTTTTTTATTATGTCTTTTATTAATAAACTGATAAATGTGAGTAAAGTATTTCCCTGAGTTCTGTGAGCCACCCTAGCAAATTAATCCAACCCGGGAGAGGGTCACGCATCCTCTTAATCATATGCCATTGGTCTGAAGTACAGGTCATGGTTGGGACTTACCTGGCATCTGAAGTGGGGGAAACCTTGTGGAACTAAGACCTGAATCTGTGGCATGTGACACCGTCTCCAGGTGGATGGAGTCAGACTCGGGCGGAATTATAGGGTGCCTACTTGGTGTCTGTGGAAGAGCTGCTTGGTGGGTGTTAGGGTCGGAAGGTCTGTGCTGGGCGGTGTGTGAGAAAGGGAATAGCGGCGTGGCTTGGGTTTCCTCTTACTCTGCTGCAAGGCTTGCTTTGGCTCAGGCATCGTCAGCTCGTCCATCCATCTACCCAACCACATGCACTTATTTAATGCCCACTCTGTGCTGGACGTCGTCTTGAGTCCTTGGGGCACTGTGGCAAAACAAGACCTGGTCTGCCTCTGTGAGGAGTTTATATTATATTGAGGAAACAAATGAACTCATGAAAATCAGCAGAGGTCAATAAAAGATTTTGCGAAAGTGAATAGAGGGAATGCTTAGTCTTGAAAGAATCAGAAAGGTTCTTTCTGGAAGAAACACGTAGTAAGGTGAATAGGGAGGCCTGGCGTGGTGGGTGGCGAGAACTTACTCTGCTGGATTGGCTGGAATGTTGACAGTTTCACCTATTAAAATTCAGCCTTCAGAAACATCTACTAAATTGCTCATTAAGTGTTAGACTTAGATTTCTGCTATAGTTTGAATGTTTAGCTGGGAAATACTCAGTTGATTGAGATGTTTCCATTCTAGGGCTGTTTTTTCTTAATTGCCGTTTTATTCTTTGGCTCTGCGTGTGCCTTTGCTGAAGAACAAAAAATTCACCTTTGTGAATAAAATGATCTGAATGTTGCTGATCATTGAACATTTTGGCAGCTTTCAAGTAAGCAAATGCCAAAGAGGAAACCCTTCGAGAAGGCAGGGAGTAATTAGGGGCTGCCAACCGTCTGCAATTAGCAACGTCCAAGAAGCTTCTCGCTGTGCGAGTGGACTCCTTGGTGCTCCTGGGTCAGGTTTAAACAGGAAACAGTTCTGGCTGTGACATCCTGTTCCGGAGTGCCCAGGTGTGGTCTCCCACGGTGCAGCGTTAAATGGGCCTGTTTGGCATCACTTGCTGCTGAGAGCAGCTTAAGTTTGCATCTGAGTGTCACTTTCTGCCTACTGTGGGAAATTCTTCCCAAACAGTCCTTGGCTGGCGTCTTGCCTCAGCTAAAATCAATGCAGTACAGTCCTTCGCGTCTGGGCATGGGTCCAGCACAGCAGGAGCATAATTCTCTTGGGGCAGAGAAAGACAGTCATGGGGGAAGCTGCACGACTGATCTCCACAGCCACTTACAGACTCAGAGATGGGAGGATTTCACTGCAGGTGGACATTCGAGCTGGCGACCTTTCCTCTTGACTTTCTATGGAGAGATTTGGGGCATGTCCCAAGAGATCCATTCATTACCTAATTCATCTTGTCAAAAACATTTACTAAATTTTTACCACATACTAGTACCACCGGGGGCTGGCTTGTGGCAGTAAACATGATACAGAAGGTCCCTGCTCTCATGGAGGTTACATTTCCATGGGGCTGGGGAGACATAAAATCAAATAAGTAAGAAAGTGACCAGATGACAAATGCTATGGAGAGATGTAGAGTGACGTGATAGGGCATGCCTGGGTGGTTTTTCTGAAGGCAGGAAGGTGTGGGAAGTTGGAGCCACTCTGTGGAGCTACAGCATGGCAGGGTGTAAAAGTCTGGCTGATTGTGGATGATTGGCCGTGGGGACAGTGATGTGCCTCTGAAAAGGGAATTATCTATTGGGAGGCCATGAGTAATCAGCTGAGTCTGTATGGGATGATCAACAGGGCATGAAAGGCAAAGGGGATAAGGAAAAGCTATGTTAGGACTGGGAGCATGGGTCTCTGAGTGGCACCTGGCAGGGGCTGTTTCACCTGCAGGTCAGAGGCCAGGGCGAGCCTCTTCCCAGGACAGGTGCCGTGTCTGTGGGCTGAGGCTCAGGTGCAAATGGTGACACTCACTGGGGAAACTGGTTGACATAACTGAGAGCTGCTTCCATTTTTGGGAGAATGAACTCCCTTACTACACTCTGTCATCATCCTCCCCTCGGGGATCTGTTCTCCTAACACTTACAGCATCTATGACTCCATCCCTTTGGGAGATGCCTGAGCCAAGAGACTCACGATGTTTCCACTCTGTACGTGCACCTGCTATGAATTGAAGGCTGGGAAGCAAATTTCCTGTGTCTTTCCATGGCAGAGAAGAAAGCAAAATGTGCGTATGGTTAATTTTCAGAAATAAGTTATCAATATCTTAAATTTCTTCTTCTTGTAAATTTCTTTCCAAAAGTTACCATCCTGTCTGAATGGTAACTTCATCCCACCCACTAACTCCCATTTCTTTATTATTTAATTTAATTTTATTGGGCTTACTATTTTGTAAATTTTACTATTTTCTAAACTCAAGAACAGGAGTTCTTGAGTTGAATGCTTAACTCATTATTTCTCAATTTTCCCCCTACTACCTGAATTTAAGGTTGAACTCTATGCCACTAGTTCTGATGTATAGTATTTTTTTCAAAGTGCCATTTAATTGTATTTTTAAATAAATTTCCCATTATGATTTAAGTTTTGAATGGTGGATCATTTAAAATTTTCAATGTTTTAAAGATTTTGAGATTTTCAAATGCATGAGATTTGTGGATAATTTTGTTGTTGATTTCTAATTTCTTTGCCTGTTGGTCAGAGAATGAGGTCTGTGTTATGTCAGTGCTTTGGTTTTTATTGAGATTTGCTCAGTTGTTTTTAGTTTGATTAGTTTTTGCAAATGTTCCATGTCTAGTTAAAAAGAATATGTATTCTTGAATAGTCTGTGGTGGATATTAATTAATGTCTATTAATTACTCTTGTTAATGTGATATTCAAATCTTATTTGTCTTCAAAAAATTGTATTCCCAAGAGTTCTGTGCAATTCTTTCATTAGGGTTGTGCACTTTTTATTTCTCTTAAAAATTTGTTGTCAGATTTTTGTTTATGTGTTTTCAAGCTGTGTTATTAAGTGCTTACAGGTTCAGAATTGTTGTATTTACAGTGAATTATTTTTATTGTTATGAAATCCTTTCTCCTGATAATTCTTTAAAAAATCTTAAAGCTCTTTTTATCTCCTGATATTAAAAATGTAACTCCACTTTTAAGAATTAACTTCTTGAAATAACATTCTATATCATTTTAGTTTCTATTTGGGGTCGACCTTAAGGTTGTTTTCTTTGTTATTACATACAGGTTGATTTTTAATAAGCTATATAACCTCAGTTTAAATGACAATTTTGTTTTGATTACTACTGTACTTAATCTTTTTTGTCACCATGAATTTTGCTTTTGAGTTATCCCACCTTCTTCTTACTCCACTTTCTTTTTTATATATGTCTATTAAGTTAATAATGTTTTCTTTATTCTTCCTTCTAGGTTTCCAATAATGCACTCTATTTTTTCTGTAAAATTTTAACATACATTTTTCAGAAAATGAAATCTATTCAGTATTCTTTTTCAATATCTTAATCTTTTCTTACAATTTCTATACTCTTCTTCTTTTAAATAATTTTAATTATTTTATAATCTATTCCATCTGCCTTTCATTCATCATGGATAGTTCCTTAACACCTGTCAAAATTTAGATTGTGAACTCATCTTCTCCTAATGTTGTTTTCTTTCTGAGATAATCTGGGCAAGACTAGATTATCTTGCTGGATTCTCCAGAGACATTTTGGGCTCAAAACATTCTTACTTTAATTGTCAGCTTAGAATTCTTAAACTACTCAACTGGAACGCAAATGTACAGTGGTACAATCATGGGCATGTAGGGTATTTGTTTTTCTTACTTAAGGCAGAATCAAGATTTCTTTCAGTTTTCATTGCAGATGGCTCGAGTTTTCTAATCTTTCTTCCACCGAGGATGCAGATCTTTAGGATCTCAGGTTTATGCAGGATGCAGAGTCACATGGGCTTGTGTTCTTTATTCTTACACCTATGTATGCATTAAAACAAAGCCCCCCAGGTCCCTCACATGCATCCAGGGCCAACTATGTCCTTGTGCCATCTCGTGTCAGCTTGCTTTCCTTACTAATTTTGTTTTCAATTTCTTACATTTTTGAGGCATCTTTTACTTTTATATAAGCTTAGACATAATTTTTTAAGCAGTTACTTTTCAGTGTGGCTTTTCTGTGTCTTTACAGCCTGAGGATTTGTATGGTGTCTCCTCTGGGTTACTATCCCAGCACTCTCTCTTTAAGCTGGATTATTTTCTTCTTAGTACTTATCACCCTTTCACGGAGTGAAAGCAGATGCTGAGATGGAGTTTGGAGTCTAAGTTATTTACTAGGAATTAACCTGTGAAAGAAGCAGGGAGCAGGATTGGACATGGGAAGGAGTCAAATTGCAAAGCTGGCCTGCTACAGTCTCAGTCACCCTTTGGGGAGCTCTGGAGGAAACACTGCCTGTTGGAGCATCTCACATCAAGCCAAGATGTCTGGGCCTCTGACCAACAGGCAAAGAAATTAGAAATCAATAGCAAAATAATCCACAAATCCCATGCATTTGAAAATATTAAAATCTTTTAAACATTGAAAATTTTAAATAATCTGTCATTCAAAACTTAAATCATAATGGAAATTTATTTAAAAATACAATTAAATAGCACTTTCTATGAGATTTCTGAGCAGTCAGACAGAGAGTGGTTTGGTCTAGGCTGAAGGAGGCTGCTAATCTAATAGAAAATGAATCCATGATGGTCCAGATGAGAGCAATGACCATGACAGTAAGAAGGACGTGGGCTTCAGTTAAAGAATTCAGAAATATCTACCCAGATTTGCTGGAGAAAGGGAGAGGTTAGTGGGTTCCACAAGGTGTTGTGTTTGGAAGTTGACAAGCCTGGAATTGAGCAGGTTCAGTATTCTCACTGTACTGTAAGGTTCAGTTGTCAGATGTAAAAGACCATACAACTTACTCTTCCCCACACAGGGGCAGAATTACATGGAACAAGACTCTATGTACATACGTCCATTTTTATTCTTGACACCAAGAACACTCATTGTAGAAACTCAAAGGGACAAACAGTTCGATTCAATTATCTACCCAGACAGAGAGTAACAAAAGTACAGATGATCCAAAAGAAGTTTCTCAGCTCTAAATTATGTACCTTTCACTAGAGAGTGCAATCTGCGATTCCAGGCTACACATGTCACCTACATTGTGTTTTACTTAGGCTGATAAATAAGTTTGTATTCTGTCAGTATGAGCCAAATTGGGGAATTTCCTTTGTAAGCATATTAGAGGAAAATCAGCTCAAATAACAACTTTGCAGGAGAATATATATTCATACAGATAATTACGGAAGTACTATATATATATATATATAATTTTTTTTGAGACAGAGTCTCACCTTGTTGCCCACTGGTAGACTGCCGTGGCGTCACAGCTCAAAGCAACCTCAGACTCTTGGGCTCAAGCGATTCTGTTGCCTCAGCCTCCTAAGTAGCTGGGACTGCAGTTGGTCACCACAACACCTGGCTATTTTTAGAGACAAAGTCTCACTCTAGCTCAGGCTGGTCTCCAACCTGTGAGTTCAGGTGGTCGGCCCGCCCCAGCCTTCCAGAGTTCTGGGGTTCCAGGTGTAAGCCGTGCCCGGCCCTGAAGTGCTATGTTTTTATTCTTACTGTGTAGATCCTATAAACCAAGATGAGTCACCGAGGGCTGGGCTGAGTCTGTGCAGGGATTGCTTCAGTTGTCACCTGCTTTCACTAATGAATTCCTAGCAGAACTGGAACAGATGCACAGAACGAGTGATGTCCCCAAACAGAAAGGTCGTGTCTCTTTGTTTCCAGGGCTCAATTCTCCAGAGTACCTGCAAAGAGCTGGTTTTCAGCAGCCTGTATGGCTGGCAAGTCCTCTCTTAACACCTGCAGGTGTTAACCTTCAGGTCACTCAAATTCATGTTGTAGGAAGGATAGAAATATTCTGAAGTAGAGAACGGATGACAAAAGAGCAGAAAACATTCGGGGGGACAGGGACCATTCAGAGTGTCTAACACACAGAAAGGGGGTCCCTTTCACTAGTTGGGGGATATACTTTCTTTCGCTGTGCTTTTCTTTTCTTTTCTTTTCCCTCTCTTTCCTGCCCCTCCTCTCCTCTTCCTTTCTCTCCCCTTCGCTTCTCTTTTTCTTTTTTAAATCAGTAAACACCAATTTCATATTACCAATATCTTAAAGCAACATCATTTTCTAATGGGGCATACAGGGCATGTTCTATGGTTTCTAAACGGACACGACCCATCAACCTCGCCTGCACGTAAGGACGGGAAGAGCTTGTTTTGTGACTGAGATGGCATGAGTTTGGGTGGTAAATGGGAAGAAAGAGAAAAGACACAGTGGTGGGGGTGCCAGGTGAGGGGTCTTGGGGAAGGACGGGGGAAGAATCCTTCTGGCAGAGGGGAAGAATTGATTGTCGCAGGCTGGGTGGAATGCAGGGGTCTGAGCCTGGCACGGAAGTGGGTATCAAGAGCTGCACCATCCTTCTCATACACGTGTCTCTGAGCAGGTGTATGTCTTTTCTGGAAGCTTTCATTAAAGTTCAGGGTGGAAAATGAGGTCCAGAAGGAGAAAGAAGTAAACCCAATAGAAAGCTGAGTGGATACTCCCTGAAACTAATGCCTGAGGCAATCAGCGGTAGGATGAAGGTGAGTGATGAAAGGAAAGAACTTCTTAAAAGCATCTTTCCTTTCCTGAGAACATCAAATTAAAGAGGCAACGAGGCTGCAGGGCCGTGGAGAGGAGGAGAGTTACCTGCTGAACATCGGTGGAGGAAAAGGCTTTAGAAGAATCTCAGCCTTATTTGCATATTTTCTGGAAATGTCTCAACAAGAGTGAGTGCATCTTTACATGCAAAACTTCACCCAAAATAGATCATCTGAGTGAAGGAAATATTACCAAGAGAGCTTGACTGCCTGTTGACATTTATTTAACTCTTTTAGAAGAAAATACACATTGGCAAGAGCTTTAGGGGAAAAAAAAAGTATCTTATTTTCAACCAGAAGAACAAGCAACAGTTTCAAAGCCAAGAGTATTCTTGGATTGAACTTTCAAAGCTCCTTAATTTAGCCAGCTGGAGAAAGGCTTTTTGTCATGTATAAAATTATTTAAACTTTCTATAGGAAAGCTTTTCATTTTGCCTTTAAATTTGGAGCTTTAAATCTGTAAAGTTAGCCTCCTATTAACTAGTGATGGTTAATATATTTACTAGAGGACTTATCAGGGGGTGAACTTGTCCTCATCTACTTAGCAAAGAAAGCTACTTTCTTAGCAAGGAGTGGGGGGATTTTTGACAAAAATATGAATGACAGTGCCCTAGATCTCTGAAAATCCGCAGGGACATTGCTCAAAAACTTAATGTTGAACAAAAAAGCAAGTAGCAGAAGGATATGTACAGCGTGTTATTTCTGGAGTCATACATAAGCAAAACAATTTGAAAAAACATTATGTATATTGTGCTGGCTGCCTGGTGTGGGGGAGTTACTGTAGGGCAGAAGAAAAATGGGAAATAAGGTTGGTGGCGGTTAAATAAGACTTCAGTTCTTCCTTTCCCTCCCCTCCTTAACAGAATGGAAGCATAACTTGCTTATGCAGCTTTACTTAAAATTATACACATTTATGTTCTAGGAGAAAAGATCACTAACAGAAACTGTGCATATACACATATACACCTACACGAGTGCAGTGTAATTAGGGGAAAGATCACTAACAGAAACTGTGTATCTAAACCCACACGAGTGCAGTGTATTCGTACTGTCCCATGGGTTAACACGCTGGGGTTAGGACAGTGCTGAGATGACACTGCTGGTCTTCCATTTTTCTATGAGGTGTTCTTTAGAAGAAAACAGGTGGAAAAAAGGTGAAAAACCCAACAAAAACCCAAGTCACATTTCAGCAATCAGGGAAAGAACAGGAATATGGAAGCACTTGGGGCAAATAATTCAAAGTGAGAAAAAAAAATAAAGGAACAAATGATGGAAAAGAATGAGCGGAGAGAATGTAAGAAAAGTGAAGTGGAAGAGGCACACACACGCAGACACAGACACAAATGCACACACACAACGGCAAGTCAACGCCAGTCAGTCAATATCTTGTAAAACAACTAATTTGAAATCTGTAAATTAAACAATTCTTAATGAAACCAAATGGGCGTCATAAGAACCCATTAGGTTGAAGTATGGAGAAAATGAATCTGTAACGTTGGTAGCCCTGAAACATGTGGGTTGTAAATCCGACTAAAACACGTTTCTGGGCGTCTGTGTTTTCTGTTAAATGAGGACGCAGGGGCCCCCGGGTCGGGCTGTGCGGGCGGCGCTGTGACCTCTGAACGCACCTCTGGGGTACAGGTGCGGACACGCCCGCCGGGCTAAAAGGCAGCTCCAGTCTGGAAAGCTCCCTCCAGCAATCCTCAGACCAAAGGGGAAACATTCCTAGGGCAGGCGTGACACGAAGACACGGCTCCTGTCACGGACGATGCTTGTCCCTGGACGTGGCCTTGGCCTCGTGTGTGAGGCAGACAAGGGGGAGTCAGCATGACGGGGAACGCACCCTCCATGGATCTCTGCATTTACATGTTATTCCTAATTTCGCGCAGGCCACTCCCATCTAATCTCAACACGTCACATGACAACAGGTTGGCGTTTGTAGGCTGTCTTGAAGGCCTCTCCTGATCCACTTTCCTCTTTCCTGGCCGATCACTTTCAGTGCATAAGAAACAGATCCATGCTGGATATGGAACCGTGGGGGTTGGGATAAGAGAAGTCTTGCTCTGACCAAAGGGAAGGAATTAACAGGTTCTAGCGAGAAAATCGCCTTTAGTGCTTCAGCGCACCCTGCAGAAGGCTTCAGGCTGACGTGGATTTTGCATGGGTGACCTTCAGTCCCTCCTTTGCTGTAAAAGCTGAGCAGATATTCCGCTGAACAGAGCAGAAATAGAGCTCCGCGTGGAGAGTGGGAACCCGGCTGAATAAATCATGGTTTCAGAACCTGACCTGATTTTTTTTTTTCAGTACAATTTTGTGCACCTCTAATGGAAAGGCTTTGGAATACAAAGGTATATACAATTTCCTGCAGACAATTACAGCTCTGTTACACAGTCACAGCTGATGATAAATATGAATTTTTGGGCAAAACAAATGTGAGGTTTTATTGACAAGCTTATGGCTGCACAGGAACTTGAGGCCATATTGACTTAATAAAACATTCAGTGGTTTAATTAAATCATGAATTCTACCCTTGGTTCTATTTTTCAAAAGACACTCTATGTTAAAATAAAATGGTTTCTGTTTTTAGCTGCTTCCCTTTCCTCTATAATTCATTAGGGTGAGTCTATAGATTGACTATTGCTACTCTGCCATAAAGCACTTACAGGCATTTCAAGGATATTGCACTTCCAGCAAGATACAGGCGGTATTGATTTTAAGGGGACATCTTCCTCCACTTTTCATGAAAACATCGTCATTGCTTTTATTTTGGAAAAGTCTGTATAGTGTGTACAAATGCAGAGGTTTATGTCATGACACTATGGTAATATTACTGATAACTGTCAGATTGTTACTTTGATCTGTAGGTAAAACTCACGACAAGTACATGAGAAATTTAAAATGCACGTAATGGTAGCTACCATATATTAACTTTTAAAATTCATTTTTATTTTATTTAAGTAATACATAACAATAGTTTCAACAATCAGAAGGCTTCAAAGGAAATGGATAATCTTCTGTCTCACCCTTCCTATCCGCTGGTCCCACTCTCCAGATCCAGCCATTTATTTGAATATGTATCTTTACGTTTTAAAACAATGTGTTATCTTAGCCTAGATCCTCTAGAAATGGATTAATTCAAGGATGAATGTTTTGATACTTCCATTGAGCGGCATAAGCCAGGGGGTTTAGGCGAAGGGAAAAGCAAAGTGAATCAGAGAAAGCACAAAGCAAGGCCCCGCCATGTGATGCGGCTGAAGGGGGTGCAGACAACACCCTGTCCGTGGCCAGGCGATGTCCCCCGCAGCAAGCGGAGTGAAGGGGGCTTCTCCACACCTGCTGTGCTGAGCACCCCACCCCTGAGCGCGGCATGGACGGGCAAAGCGAAGAAGAGGATGTGGATGGCTTCCTCCTGCCTCCCCCACCCCCGGGCCAGACTGCTCTCCAAGGGGAAGTGATGCTTCTGTACCTCAACAGCATGTTTTCCAGCACTGGTGCTCACTCAGAAGACTGATCCCCCGCCCTGTGGCATCAGTTTCATTGCAGTCCAGGAGTGGAGGAGGGGCCGGGCACGGGAAGGCTTGGTGTGTGGGGTGAATGGGCTGTACAATTTCAGCCAGTTGGGAAGCTTGGACTGAGCTATGTCTTAGTCACCAATTAACCAACTGAAGACCTTAAACAGTGTTAGCACTCTGAGAGGTTGAGGCAGGTGGATTGCCTGAGCTCACAGGTTAGAGACCAGCCTGAGCCACAGTGTGACCTGTCTCTGAAAATAGCCAGAAGTTGTGACAGCTGTTTGTAGTCCCAGCTGCTCAGGAGGCCGAGACTAGAGAATTGCTTGAACCCAAGAGTTTGAGGTTGCTGTGAGCTATGACATCACAGCACTCTACTGAGGGTGATACGGTGACAGTCTATCTCAAACAAAAAACATTAAACAGTGAATTCTTTTTTTTTTGTAGAGACAGAGTCTCACTCTATCGCCCTCCGTAGAGTGCTGTGGAGTCACAGCTCACAGCAACCTCCACCTCTTAGGCTTGAGCAATTCTCTTGCCTCAGCCTCCCAGGTAGCTGGGATTACAGGCTCCCACCACAACACCCAGCTAATTTTTGATGCAGTTCGGCCAGGGCTGGGTTTGAACCTGCCACCCTCAGTATATGGGGCCGGCGCCCTACTCTCTGAGCCACAGGCACCACCCTAAACAGTGAATTCTTGATGTTGGCCAGTGAGTGTTTAGCTATCTTACACTTCCTCTTCTTTCCTACTTTGTTATAGTTATATAATAATTTTTGTTTCGAGTAATAGCCAAGTTTTGTGTTATTATGACTAGGTAAATTATGCTATTGCTAAGCAAAGTAGTGAATATAATTATAATTTCTTTCTTACACAACTTCCATTTTTCCCAATTACTATCTTTTATTTGCTTTGTTTTCTAATATTTCCCATCGCAGCTGTTGATTATCTTTTTCTCTAAGTCCTCACACATGTCAGACCGTCTATAGATTCTCTGCGTTCTCCGCAGGCCTCTTGCCGGGCCCGCCCACTTTCACGTGGCCTGCTGGCTTCCCAGGCCCAACGTGGACACCTGCTTTCTGGATCTCACGTCTTTACTTTTGCTCAGTTACCTCCCTTCTTTGCGTGACTGAGTTCATCCCAGGGTGGTTTCCCAAGATAAACGTGGCAGGCACTTCTGGGCAAGGCTTCCCTGGCTCACGGAAGTTACGCAGGGACCTCTGACTAGTCCCGGCCAACAGCTGTTGTGAAAGGAAGCGATGTGTGCTCGTTACAGGCCGAAGCAACGTCTTCACCCACAAAGGACGTCTTGGGCTGACAAGGTGGCAAGATCAAAAACAGGCCTGGATGGTGATCCTGCTATGGGAGCGTCTGCTGGCTTCACACCATTTCTGAGGACAGGAGAGATAAACTTGTGCGCCATTAAGCAGGTGCGATTTCGGCATTGCTTGTAAGCTGGCCTCTCTTCACTGACGCGAAAAGGGAGCACGGGAACACGTCGTTTAGTACTTCCAATCTGAAAACACTGTTATTCCACACTTACCTTTAGCGAATAGCTTGGACAGACATAGAATTCGAAATTAGAAAGAAACATGATGCTATTTTACACATCTTCGAATTTGTTTTGTTGTTCCCTGGTTTATCTCTCCTTTTTCTGAGTTTTTATGTTTTCCTGACCGGCCTGCAGGAGACCTCTGGGACAGGGCCGGTGGCAAGATGGTCACTGAGAGAGCTTTGGCCACAGAACGCTGGAGCCCAGCATGTGAGGAGGGTGTTGACGCTGGAGGTAGGAGGACACGTGTCTCACAGGGGTGTGAGTCTGGGTTGGGTGAGGACGGCTTCTGGGCGTTGACAGGTAGTGAATTACTTCCCTAGGGCTGCTGTCACAAAGTCCCACTAACTCGGTGATGAAAACAATAAACATTAATTTTATCACAGGTTTTGGGGCCACAAACTCAAAATTTGTTTCTCCACATTAAAGTGAAGGTGCCAGCAGGGCTTGGCTCCTTGCTGGCGCTCCCTTTCCAGCCTTCCTCCATGTCCTGGTGGCTGCCAGCTTTCCTGGGCTTGCGGCCCTGCGCTGCCCTGGCCTCTGCTTTCTGTCATGTCTCCTTCCCTGTCCCACCTCCTCCTGATGAGAACCCGTGTGCTGACTCGGGGCCAACCCGGTTAGTCCAGGACACTCTCCCCGTCTCATGGTCCTCCTCGCTTAAAGTGGCATTCACAGGTCCCGGGCACTGGACATAGATAACTTTTAGGGGACTTCTAACTTCTTAAGCCCCCCAAGATATACGAGTAAATATACTTGTAAATGTGTCTGTGTACACACACATGCACACCCACACACTCACACACACGCAGCTTTGGCGGCTCTGTCTGCTGAGACGGCCTAGAAGCAGCGACACTTCAGTATCAGTGAATACACGGTAACTAGATCTTGGTTTCAGTTGGATTTCATGTTTTCCAGGAGGCGTGGTTTGAGACAGACGTTTATATCTGCCTCCCTTGCGCTGCCAGGATAGGGTGTGACCTTGGGCAAGGTGGTTATCTGCAGCCGAGCACTCCCCAGGGGATCTGACAGTTGACAACTAAAGGAAATAAGGTTTCTTGGAGAAATGGCTAACTCTGGGGCTGGGGCAGGGCAAGGAGGGTGAGTTTAGAACATCTTTTTTTGTGCCAGACAGTGAAAGGGCTCTGCAAGAATGATGTGGGCATATCCACGGGCACAAAGCCAGTATGAGGCTCCCACTGACCAAATCTGAGATGGTTCAAGCATCGAAGTAAGCAAAGATGGTAATATATTATAATTTATTGAGCAAAATTGGAACTGCAAATTCGTACTGATGTTAATAAATAACAAATGGATAAGTTGAAAATTTGATGAGAAAAGGGATATTTACATAGTTTAGAAGAACCTACACACGGACCACTTTTAGGTATAGGGGAAGGAAGAATAAATTTTTGTGGTGAGGCCTGGTGGACGCCACCCACATCACGAGGTTGAAGGGGGCAGGGACAGTTTGTGTGAAGGCTGTGGGCCGCCCGAGATGGGCAGGGAGAAGGCAGCTCCGCGCAATGAAACTGAGGGTAACACAGTCACGTACCCGAACTGTAATCCTCCAAAATACTCTGTGCGTGAAAGTCAAGGCACCATTCCAGAGGGAAGAATGCTAAGAGATGTGACACCAAACGCAACGTGGCCGTCTGAAGTGGAGCCGTAAAGACGTTTCGGGGACAGCTGGCGAGTGGCTCCGAGGATGGGCTGGTGGTGGCGTCGCGATGTTGCCATCTCAGTTTTGGTGTCTGCTTTGGTTGTCTTGTTTCTAGAAATACCCCTGGATGTGTTCGAGTGCGATGGTGTGTTGTGTTGGCATCTTATTTTCACATCACTCAGAAACAAATTTCTTTTTATAGTACTCATAACTTTCATGTAAAATTGAAATTATATTAAAAAATCACAGTTGCTGCCCTTCTGCTATGCAGCCCGTCATTGCTTCTAGATTGATTATTGATCCTTTCTTGGGCACAGGGAAGTATGGAAGAAGTCTGATGTATTTAAAGTCAAAATCAGGGAATGCAAATGCATGGGGAGTATCACTTCATCAACTTCTATCCACCCTGAGAATTAGCTCCCAAGGCTGAGGATTTTCCACTTGCAGGCCACTCCTTTCTCATTTCAGCGCCTATTGACCCTCACGGTAGAACCAGTATCTCTGATTTGCTTGCTGACATTTCATTCTCAGCACTAGCTCAGTGCCAGGAACATAGGAGGCTCAGTGGCCATTTAAAGAATAATAGTGGCCTTTGGAAATGAAGTTGGCAATGAAGTCTTAGGAAATAACTTGATTCAACCCTCATTGGACATTTTCTATTGAAGTGAGAACTAAATAGCAAAAGCAGCTTTCTGGATTATTGCTGTGTGGCCACTTCCTTCACCCCAGACGTTTCCCTCACACCTGCTGCAGTTACCATTTCTCCAGAATCTGTTAGAGAAGATGCTTCTCCAACTTCTCTTCACCCTGGTCAAGGGATCTTCTTGGGTCTCCATGAGACGGGAAACATAATCATTTTTCACATCTGGCCAAATCTTACTTGCTGTGCAAACCTCCTTCATGTTCAACCCTGAATTCAAATCCTAGTAGCCAAAACTAAAATTCTCATGAGCATACAGTGTTTCCCAGGAGCCAATCATTGCGTCAAGCTTTTAAATGCATTTAGTTCATTAATCCTTACAACAAACATACGAACTAGGTATCATTTCTACGTACATTCTATGGCTCAGGAGACTTAAAGTGACTTTATAAAAACAACTCCAGCTCCCAAATCTCCATGGCACAGTTGGGCTGCCAAGGAGCTGCTGCCCCATCAGGGAGCTGCTTGTCCAGCTGCGGCCACCTTGCCCGCTCTCAGATTGAGACGTAATCTTATAACACGAACTCTCCTGCTCTGCTGTCTTCCTACCCACTCAGTTCCAAATTCAAGCCTTGGGTCTGTGCACCTGACTGGTAGAACCCAAATCACATCTGTAGCCGACGCGGCCATGGAGTCCGGGAGATGTCTTCTTCAGCTTTCTAACTCCATGGTATGGGGAGGGACACGGGAAGGACTCAGGTAGACATGGAGCACGCTGACGCTCGCGTGCCACAGAGGTAGTGGCTGCCCTTCCTTGCTGTGTGCCCATCACCCCAAGTTTTTGGATGCATCCTACAGGACGTGCCATGTTAGTTTCCGAATCTGAGTTCACACCATCCTCATGGACACTATTATTTTTAGTACCACTATCTGAATGAGATCCATTTATGAGTCCCCTGGTTTCTCGTTCTCTGAAAGCCTCCAGTGGTTTCCAACAAGGATAGTGTATTTCATTGCTTTCTGCTCTAACTTTTGTGGAATCACAGATGTCCTTGAAATGTGCAGGCTTCCACTGCTCAGCTTCTCCGTGATACAGAGGCTGTGGGGTGGGGCCGGGCTCAGTCTCCAGGCAGGAGTTCCTGCCGGAGGAAACTCAGCCACGTGGGTAATTTAACATTTTCTAGTGGCTGCTTTAAGAAGGAACAAGTAAGATCGTTTTTAATAATATATTTTATTTAACACCAAAGATCCAGTATTTTATCATTTTCCAACATGCAAAATGATTAATTAAATAATCATTGATAATAATTAATTATGATTAATGATTATTAATCATTATTAATAATGATTAATTAAATAATTTAATTTACATTTCTGTGTTACCAAGTTTTCTGAATCTGGCATATACTTTATACAAGCGATATGCCACTAGCCACATTTCTGGAGGCGGCCTTACGGGGTGGTGCTGCTGTCACTAAAGGAACAACTGCTTACCTTGGTTCAGAATCGGATGTCACGGGTCCTTAGGCACTCCGTATCTTCCGCGTCTGGGAGAGGAAGGAATCTGTTAACATCACTTCTTTTGGTAACATGGACACCACCGTGGCTTCTGCTCAGCCCTGAGTGTTTTCAGCCTTTTTAACCATAGATAGCTGAAATGTTCCAGCTGAGGATAAGGATACAACTGATGTCATGTAGCTTGCACTTCTTCGTACCAGCTACCCTGGGAGTCTTAGTTCTTTTTGAGACATCTTTAGTTAGATCGGAGTTTGATGCAATGACTATAAATTGGAAAGTCTTTCTTTTCCATTACTCTTGAGATGGTGAGGTGGTGAAACTTTCAGCTCCTTAGTTCAGTGGGCCTGGATTTACTCTCTCATCCTGGCCAAAATGTTTATTCGTGACCTTTTGCTTCTCTTTCGTGGGACAGGAGGTCGATGTTCACCTAGACATTTACTGTTCATCACATCCTCCAGCTGGGCTGCCTGAACTCGGGATATCTCCTGTCCCAGTGACCCGTGCAAACACAACATGCTGGTCACAAGGGGCTGGGGGAATCTGTTCTATCCAAATGTTGAGTGCTTTCTTGCTCTTACTTCTAGGTGTCATTATGGAAAGCTTAAATTTTAGGAAATTAACATGTGGCTATGTTATCATATGAAGCATACAGTCCCTCCCATGGCATAACTCTCATGACATGTGCTGGGGGTGACCTAGTCATTGTGCCCTTGGGGCCAGACACATCAAGAAGTTGCTGTCTTGTGA
The DNA here is from genome assembly GCA_963574655.1 of Perodicticus potto. NCBI lineage: Eukaryota > Metazoa > Chordata > Mammalia > Primates > Lorisidae > Perodicticus > Perodicticus potto. The sequence goes on from CAUYRH010071623.1 coordinate 39,377, forward strand.
CTGAGCTCTCAGTTCACTCAGATTCAGCCTGTGGCTCTGTGTTAGGACCTGACCCTGGCTCTTTGGGAGAGAATAGAAGGGAACCTAGTCCCTTTCTCTGAGTCCCCATTATTTTTCATCTCTCTAGTCTCTACTTTCACTAGAGTTTCTTGCTATGCTATTTGGTTCTCTCAGTAAATCTTTGCCACTCAGATCACATGTATTTCCGTGTGATATAGGTGGTGTCTCTGATTCTATTATTCTCAAGTCACCTCTAGATAACTAGGTCTTTCAGTTTCTAGCAGACTTCAGTTTATCTACCTCGAAAATGAGAGGGAAAAAAATCACTTGTCTCGCTCTTTCTTAAAAAGAGGATGAAAACCTCCTCACATGAATTGGTTACCTTGAATCTTCCCTCTCCTATTCAGCACATTCACCTATCAATATCCAGGCTGTTCTTTCTGGGGTAGTCTTTATTTGATGGGGTTTATTTTTAAGATAATTGAACCCTCCTTGTTCGTTGCTATGAGGGCTCAGTGTTCACGTCTCCTCATCACATTTTTTATTTTGATCTCAGCAAGTTGTTTACCTTTTTTATGTCTCAGCGGCAATACAAAGCCAGAATTGTACTATATAACAAAAGAATGTATTAAATTGACCCATGATTTTTAAGGCTTGTGCTTTGGGTTTTTTTTTTTTTTTTTTGGCAGATAATTAAAAAAAAAAAACATACAAAAAACAACATTTTTCAGAAGGCAGAATGTCAGGGGTATAATTTGAGGCCTTGGAAAAGAACACAACTAACTCAAAAATGAAAGTGCTTAAGCTGTTAAAAGACCCACCACTACGGATAATAATCAACTAAGCCAAATAGTTGCAAAGGAAAGAAAAAATGATGTAATGTTCAACACTTTACTATCCTAACACTATTCTATGACTGTATTTATCTGTAATGAAAACCCAGGGAGTGGTAGGGAACCAGCCCCCACACGTACCCAATTCTACCTTCACTCAGTGTTGACTCTCACAATACATGTAGGGATTTGGTAGTATCAAAAATATGTCACACTATTCGGGTCCAAAAGTCAATGACTCTATTTTTGTGCCCATATCACGTTGTTTTGATCACTATGGCCTTGTAGTATGGCCTAAAGTCTGCTAAGGTGATACCTCCAGCTTTGTTTTTATTACTAAGATTTGTCTTTGCTATAAGGGATTTCTTCTGGTTCCATACAAAATGAAGAATTATTTTTTTCAAATATTGAAAGTGTGATGATGGTATTTTAATGGGGATTGCGTGGAATCTGCAGATTGCTTTGGGTAGTATACACATTTCACAATGTTGATTCCTCCCAGCCATGAGCCTGGTATGTTCTTCCATTTGTTAATATCCTCTGCTATTTCTTTTCTCATAGACATTTTGAACCAATAGACAACCATGAGATGAAACTAACATCTTATAGCCACCTGACCTTTGATAAACCAAACAAGAACATCCACTGGGGAAAAGAATCCCTATTCAATAAATGGTGGTCAGAGAACTGGATAGCCACATGTAAAAGACTGAAACTGAACCTGCATCTCTCACCACATTACAAAAATTGATTCAAGATGGATAAAATGTTTAAATCTAAGGCATGAAACAATAAAAATCATCAGAGAAAGTGTAAGGAAAATGCTAGATGATATTGGCCTGGGGAAAGATTTTATGAAGAAGATGTTTGTGGCAATTGCAACAACAAAAATAAACAAATGGGACTTAATTAAACTGAAGAGTTTCTGTACAGTTAAGGAAACAACAACCAAAGCAAATAGACAACCTACACAATGGGAAAAAATATTTGCATATTACAAATCAGACAAAAGCTTGATAACTAAGATCTATAGAGAACTCAAATTAATCAACAAGAAAAAGATCAAACAATCCCATCCATCACTGAACAAGAGACATGAGTAGAACCTTTTCTAAAGAAGACAGATTAATGGCTAACAAACATATGAAAAATGCTTATCATCCCTAATCATCAGAGAAATGCAAATCACGACTACCCTGAGATATCACCTAACCCCAAAGAGAATGGCCCACATCACAAAGTCGCAAAGCTGCAGATGCTGGTGTGGATGTGGAGAGAAGGGAATACTTTTACCTTGCTGGTGGAACTGCAAACTCATAAAACCTTTTTGGAAGGAAGTATGGAGAATCCTCACAGAATTCAAATTAGACCTCCCATTTGATCCTTTAATCCCATAGCTAGGCATCTACCCAGACCAAAAAAATCCTTTTATCATATGGACATTTGCCCTAGACTGTTTATTGCAGCTCAATTTGTAATTGCCAAACTGTAGAAATAGCCTAAATGCCCACCAACTCAGGAATGGATTAACAAGCTGTGGTATATGTACACCATGGAATACTATTCAGCCACTAAAAAAGATGGAGACTTTACATATTTCGTATTAACCCGCATGGAGGTAAAGCACATTCTTCTCAGTAAAGCATCACAGGAATGGAGAAGCAAGAATCCAATGTACTCAATTCTAATATGAAGGCGTTAGATGGTCTAATGCAATGGGTGGGGTAGGGAAATGAGCTAACGGGGAGGTGGAGGAGGGAATGGGATGGGGGTCACGGTGTACGGCACACCTCTTGGGAGCAGAACACAATTATAAGAGGGACTTTACCCAACAGATATAATCAGTGTAACCTAAATCTTTGTAGCCTCAATGAATGCAAAACAATAAATGGAAGGAATATGTCACACTAATTCATATTTCATTTGTAAGTTGTTATAATTAGTTGAAAATAATGATGAAAAATATATATTATAAATTTGAGCAGTGATACTTTAATAGCTTCTCAGTTTGTTTAGGAATTGCCATACCACTTAGCAAAATATTTAAAGCCTCCATGCGAGAAGCATGCTTACCTTTGTAAGAATCTATCACAATTAATTCAATCATGCCTCTCTCCTCAGTTTCTCTTAGTGATGACAAGAAGCCCAAGCTTAGTCTGGGTGCGGTGGCTCACACCTGGGATCCTAACCCTGGAGGCCAGTGTGGGTGGATTGCCTGAGCTCAGGAGTTTGAAACCAGCCTGAGCAGAGTGAGGCCCTGTCTTTAAAAATACCCAGGTGTTGTGGCCTGTACGTGTAGTCCCAGCTACTCCAGAGGCTGGAGCAAGAGGATCACTTGAGCCCAAGAATTTGAGGTTGTTGTGAGCTGTGATGCCACGGCACTCTACCAACGGTGACAGAATGAGACTTTGTCTCAAAAAAAAAAAAGAAGCCCAATCGTCCCCATATCTGTTATCACTGCATCTCCATACCAGGCCCAGTGTATTTCTCAATCTCACTTGCTCACCCCTGGCACCGGGTACCCAGAGCTCCTGCTCCATGATCAGAGGAACCCTTTGCATTTGCAACCTCTTTCTGATGTTTCACTTGATTTCTTTGCTCAAAAAGAAAAATCCAGCTATTTCCAAATAGGATTCCTCTCTCTCTCTCTCTTAGCCTTTAATACAGAGATCTTTTCTGCACATCCTAACTGACATCATTATCATTCTTTCTCAGATTCGGCTGGTCATCTTCTTCCTTTCACTCATTGTCTTCTGCACTCAAGTCATTCATTTACTGTACTGTCAGGGTTGCTGCTGGACGTCCCCACTGGAAGGTCAGCTTGTCGATGAGGACGGAGTCCTGCTCACAAGGCAGCTGGTCTCCAGGGCCCTGCACCTGTGCAGGATGAATGAATGAAAGAGTGAATGAATGAGTCAAGGATGAGGCTAAAGACTAATTTTATCTTTTGGCTAAATACATAGATACTGTGGTCTTAATCATTTATCTGGTGAAGTTAGTAGTTGTCAATTGAATGATGGCTTATTTCTGAGTTTACCAATGTGCATGCAGAAAAAATTTGAGCCCACATAGGTTTGCCAGATGACTACATTTATTTTACTTGGTTTCTGAAGTAATTAGACTTTGAGGCAGGACATGATGGAGCAATGAACTTATCTGACACAGAGGTTTGTTCAGTATTAGTCGAAAGTCAGAAATTTCACCTTTCTAACAATCCACTGATTAGCACCATCCTGAGCTGACAGCTGGACATGTGATTCTGAGCTTCTGTTTCATTTGCAAACAGGTACAAGCAGTTCCTGAAGTGAAAACACCACACTTACAAACAGGAACATGGATGCCGTAGGGGAAAGGAGGACTCCCAAGTTTTTAATGATGCTTTTCTTTTCTGGACTGTAGAAGAAGGAGAAACTCTATCATTGTTGTGAATTTCAAAGGAAATTTTATTCAAGTAAGCCCCCGTTATAGAATTGCCAAAAATTTATTTATTACTTTAATGCTAGGAATGCCTAAGAGAGCATTTTTTTTGAAAGGATGCTAAACATGTACACACATGTAAATCCCTCACAAAAAATCAGAAAGATGTTCTCATGAGAGTAAGGAGAAAAATAAAAAGCCTTGGAAACAATATCATCAGTATGTTGTTTGTGGATGCCTATAATTAAATAATTCACAGTAAATATAGTAATACTGATAAAACTAGAGCTGCATATAACTTTATTGGTCTAATTAGTACCAGTTTTCACCTGCACTCAGCACTCCAGAGGAGGTGAGAGTAGTTAGAATAAGATGTCCAGTGAAAGTAGAGCAAAGCTGGAGAACCACATCACCTGTGTTGCTGCAAAGAATAGAATAAAATTCCCGAGGACAAAATCCTAATTTATTGTGCAGCACAGAAACATACAACATGAGCCATTTAAAAATAAAGTCATAATTACAGTAACTACAATTGAACATATTCACTGAGTAAAACATTTTATTTATATCCACAAGTTGAGAAGCTGGTGAAGCATAAAGGACAAATACGCATAATCAGTTGACAGTCTGAGAGGGTGATTTTTGCAAAATAAAAATTTGGCTTGATGGCATTTACCCAAGAGGGTTCCTTTTCCAAATTCACACCCACAAGGTAATACTTCATTGCTTCACTGCTGAATCAACAAAGTAGTGGCACTCTGCACTCTGGGAAAGGTCAGGTTTTGAGTCCAGTGTTATTTGAACAATGTCTACTTTCTCTTGTTTTCTACTTACAATTCTAATTATAGATAAGAATACTCTCTTCACAGTCTCAAAGTACATTGCAATAATATTTTTCATATTTACACTTTTGGGTTGGTTTGAACCCATTACTATTGTGGGAATATTATTATATATAATGGTGGGCTACTGAGTAGTAAAAACAATAGTTTCCTAAGAATTGTTACTTACAAGCAGTGTGGCCTGGTTTTTGTACCCTCAATGAATTCCCACCAATAAAAAAGTTAAAAGGAATTGTTACTTAAGTAAACTAGGTTTGAAATCTATTTTGGATTGGATCTATTAGCACAGAAAATGATGGTAAGGAGACGGAATATGTGAGAATTCAAGTGTCTTGGTACAGGTGATAATGCCATTTAGTGGTATAGCTGGAATCAGTATTGAGGTTACAGCTTTGCAAGGATAGGCAGTGACTGCTTTTGCCATGACTACTAATAAAGTCTTTCATCTCTGACACAGGCAACTCATGTCTTCTGCAAACATGCAAAAAACAGTGGCAAGATAACTCATTAAATCGTATAGTTGTTTTGATGGGAAATCTTTGGCTTCTAGGTCTCCTTGACAGCATTAAACCTCTGTAAGAAGGCTGAAACCCCAACCATTGGCTTTTTAAAGACTCTCTCTTTGGTAATGCAACCCTTACTCTCCCCTACTCCACCCACAAGCACAGAGTCAGGGCTGCAGGGCTCCCTGAATCAATTTTCTTATAAAGTGACCCCACTTCTTTAGTCACATGTAATTGGTTTCTCGATTTGTTGAAATTGGGATTGAAAGAGAGAAATTATTCTCTCACAGGGACCTGGACCTGAGAACATGCAGACTGAAGCTGTCATATAAAATCTTGTTCCTCCATGTGGATGGGGAAGCAGAGAAGACCAGTTTGTGCATTATTTATAAAGTGACATCTGTCCTACTTTCTCTGGGACACTATCTTCTTAAATCTGCTGTCCTAGTATAATTATTAACAGTGGCTTCTTAAAATGTTCTGATTTAGAAGATGAATATGTGGTCACCTTAATTGCTCTTTGATGGGACTCTTTGATGGGACTCTTTGATGGGAGATGGCAGCAGGTCAGCTTGAGTGGCAGCTGCCCAGGTGTCATTTTGGGTCCTAACATCCAAGGCAGGGGACTCAACTTTCAGACATTTGGAAAGAGTGGAGGACAGCATTTACTTCCATGCTGGAGCAGGTGCCTTGAAACCATGGCAACTCCTATTTGTCTACTATGGTAATGGGGCAACTCCCTTTTTGAGATGGGTTCTCCAGTAAAGGTTGCTGGGTGGGCCTTTGCTGTTACTGGTGACTGCACAGAATAGCTGACCCTAATATGTCGCTCCCAGATGTGATTGCTACAAAGGCTTTGCTCCCCTCTCTGATGGCTGCAGATTTTATGAATATTCAGGTTAAAGCAACCTTTCTTTATGTGTGGCAGCTGATAAGAGGGTGTGACTGTCATTGGGATTTAAGGCTCGCAGCTCACGTGCTCACTCTCTGTCAAGTTCACCTGGAGTGGAGAGAATAACAAGGCAGATGAGCGAAGAGTCATAAAGCTGAGAAGATACTTCCTATTTCTTCTCATGCTCCAACCCCTGATCAACTCGGTCCTGAGGTGTGTACCATGATTTCATCATAATTTAATGCATTTATGCTTATATTCTTACATTCTTTACAGAGGCTTTCTGTAATTTGCAACCCTTAAAGTCCTAATACTACTTAGATTCTAAACTCAAAATCAGCAGATTCGAATTTCGTCTGTGGTCATATTAGTAACTGCAATTCAATTATTTCTGCCTTTCCTAGATGAACGCTGAATGGTGAGATCCTTCCCAGCCTGACCGGAAAGATTGATAAAGTAACCCACGAGTCTGTTTAAAATGAGTATATTCAAAACCTGGTTTGGGCATCCTAGCTACTCATTTGTGAAGAGTAACTGAAATGAAAATCCTTTCCCCAAGCAAGAATAGATTTCATTCTAAAAAGACATCTTCGGAAACAGTTGAAAGGATGTTTACCAACCCAAAATATGCATATGTAATAATATGCATATAAGATATTAGTTTATTGTTAGAACAGATGGTTACTTTTTAACACACTGTTTTAGTTGTTTTTTTTTTTTAATTTCAAATTATTATGAGGATACAACTGTTTAAATTACGTTGTTCTCGTTTCCAGGGTAAAGTTGCAGCTGTAGAAGAGCCGCTCACCCAGGGGCGGTTTACACCCTGCGATGTGCACAGTAGGTGAGATCCCGCCTCCTGCCTCCCTCTTTCTGCCAATCATGCTCCCCTCCCCCCTTCCCCCCCTTGTCTTCCTGATCCAGTACTAGAGTACGGACATGTCACATGGGAAAGCACGGTGCTCCTCCGTTAGCCAGGCCTCTGTGAGAAAGTAGTAAGTCAGGAGCCCAGCTGGGGGGCTTGAGGACTGAGCCCCATGGGCCTGGACCCCAGGGTCTGCTGAGTCCCCCCTTTCAGGCATTGACTGAGTGCCTCTTTGAACGCTGTGGGTCATTAGGTGATCTGGTCCAGCTTTCAAAACCATTTGCCTTCACCAGCAAGGTTGGGAGACTTCTTGGTAAAGGAACGGAAAAATCAGGCAGAAGGGTGGGAAAAAAGGTGGTGGGAGTGTGTAGAAATGAGGTGTAGAAATAAGCCAGTGCTGAGTTACAGGGGGTTGTGTGTCCCCAGAGGTTGCTGGGCAGCTGGAATCAGCACGGACTGCTCCGGAAGAACCTCTTGTCATGACCGCAATGAAGGCTGGTGGTCCCCAAAGTTGGAGGCACTTGTCCCCAGGGCACAAGATATGTCATTGTGCCTGTGAAAAAAAGAAAAACCTAGAGCATCTTTTTAATTTTTCTAATTAATAATCATAATAATTTTAATGAATACGTTTGTATACATTTAAAAAAAACAGTTGAGGTCGGGGGGAGATTGTTCCTAAGCCCAGTAAGACGCTCCAGAGGTGATTTGAGATCATTGAGAAAATTTTCTCAGGCTGAGCGGGTGAGACAAACAAGAAAATTGACCGCCTTTACCGTTCCCTTCATACGGGAACAAATCATTGTGTTCTTTGGTATTTATTCATTTATCTTCACTGAATAAAATTCTGTGGGGAAACCCGAGTACAGAAGAGTCCAGGAATTTTCCTTACCCTGAGCACATTAAGTCAACAGATGAGGCAGAATAAGAGATAGTGGGGTTAGACCCATAGGGACTTTCTGGGAACATTCCCGGCTTAGGATAGGGCTTCTCAGAAGGCTGAAGGGAAGTCTTCCAAGTTTACCAAGGAGTTGGGCTAGCAGGGTTTTGACAGCTATAAGCTAGTTTTTTGATCCAGAAAGCCTGAACCTACACTTGGCCCTCCCTGTTAGATCCTCCTAAGATAGAAACCCTGGGTCTCTTTCCTCCAGCCCCTTCCTCTGCAGGTGGTGAGATGAAGGTGATGAGATGTATTCCTTCCCCAGTGCAATAGAAATGTGAGGCCAGTACATAAGATACAGATTCTTGCTAATGATATCAATAACTGTATAGAGAGCTCGGTGGGACTGCACACTCCCAGAGTTCTCATACACTGTTCATTTAATTCCCACAAACACATGAGGCAGGTACTATAATTATCCCCATTTATGGACGAGGAAACTAAAGTAAAGAGTATTAAAGTGATCTGTCCAAGAGTGCTGGAAGTGGCAAACCTAACATTGAACTTGGCCCCTCTGGCTGCAGAGTATATGATTAAAACAACTTTTTCTGACTCTTCCTGAATGGTAATAAGCTGGCTGCAGCCACAAGTATGCCCACAGTAGGTGCTAATGGTCATTTATTGGCTAACTGACCTTTGAGCACCCCTGGATCTGCCAACAGGGTAACCCTAAAATGTGCTATCAGACGTTGCCTACGCCTATAAAGAAGGCTGGGCTTGCCCTTTGCTTCCCAATTATATATCTGTTGGAGGTGGAAACCTTATGCATCTCAAGAAATGCTCTTGATCTTAGAACTAAAATGTTCTATTGGGGTTTTTGGGAATCATATAAAGGCTAAAAGCCCTCTGCACATAAGAACACTCACCCACAAACACTTCTATGTAATGATCTCTAGAACCTGCTAGAAATAGCAGTGGTGGTTTCTGGGGACGGACTCTCAACTTTGAATGTTGATAATTTTCTTTTTCAAATGATTTATAAAAACGCATGATTCAGAGAAACTTGTATTCACATTTTAGTGGGGTTGTTGCTTTTGCTTTTCTCCCTCAGGGGACAGCTGTGTGGCAGGGTTACAGGTGGCCGTGGTCAGTAGCTGGCCGCCTGGGGACAACACAGCTGCATATGCCCTACTGGGCCTCAGGAGGACAGAGCGCACGGCGGGGGCCCAGGTGTGAGCCCGAGTTTCTGACATGGATGTTACTGACGATGGCCCTGCTGAAAACCTCTTCATTGTCATGGAAAATGCAGAGGTCACACATTGACCACTTACAGAAGGGAGGGTTCCCTGTTACTGCCAATCGAATCTTTTCAGATTATGGCATGAAGTTGGTCAGAGTGGACAGCACATCTCTCTGGCAGGAGTTCACCCAGCCCGCCTCTGTTAGTCCGTGGCCGAATGGCATGGCCGCACCGCTCACAAGCTGCCTTTGTCTGCTTCAGCCATCATTTGAGATTTTCAGTCTTTTGGGCAGGACAGAGATGAAGAAAATAGAAAAAATGATAAATGTCTGTATTTTTTTCACTTTTAAGGTTTTCTGGAGAAAGAAATGATAGGAATTAGCATGAAACCCTTCCATGAAATTGTGGAAATATAAACAAGAATTATTTCTGGAATTGATGTCTCAGTTCTTAGCTAAAGACTAGAAATATTTGCAACTCTGGATCGCAGGTGGTTTAATTACCTCTGTGAAACTACACCATGCTGGTTTGGGCACAGTCTGACGGAGCAGGATGAACGTGGTGGCCGTGGTGGAGACCCGGCTTCAGTTTCATTTCTGCCATTAACAACTTAGAAGATCTTGGACAGGCACTTGCTTTCTTGAGCCTCAGCAGTGGAGATTGAGCTGTAAGGTCCTGTGAGTGCCCAGCTACAGCACTGCTATGTTGTGGGTGTGAGTGTGGGTAACAGTGTGTGAGAGTGTGTGCGAGTGTGAGTGTGCCTGTGAAAGTGTGCGTATGTGGGCGAGTGAGTGTGAGTGTATGTGAGTGTGCACGTGTGTCCGAGTGTGTGAGCAGCTCCAGAGCCGGGCAGTCTCACAGCTGAGCTCCTGGAGTCTGTGATCTGGGTTCCACCGAGGAGGGACGGGACTTCCAACTCCATCTCAGCATCTTGGATTGTCCCACTGAGGAATGAAGCCAATGTGTAGAATTGCTTTAGAATTTCTCTGAATTCTACTTTCAAGTTCAAGAGCAAAGCATTCTTGATTTTGTGTTTTCACTGTGATAGAAATTGAAGTAGCTTAGATCTATACTTTTTAGCTTTCTTCCCGAAAGTCAGCCAAATTCCTTATTTTATTTTTTAGCAATTACTCCTATTTTTTTTTTCATCACGGAAGTTCTGGGATGCACTTGGCTTAACTGAACTTAAAATGACTTAAGAGAGAGGACTTTGTTTTGCTGAATTATTTACTCCCTATTTAGGCCACTTTATTTCAATAATTTTAATTTTACTAAATATCATCTTCCTGCATCATAGTCTGAAAGCTTTTTAGGAAGGCTATAGCCTAAGCACAACAGAAAATATTTAGCAACGAATAAAGAATATAAAAGATAAAATAGAATATAGTAACTTTTATTGTATCTATGCTTTCAAAAGACAAGAGTACAGGGCATACAATATTTTAATGCTAACATATGCAGCCTGAAAGGAAAAAAGGAGGGTATTAATGGATATACGTTGTACACCTGAGTGTCACATTAGATATGAGTGCTTTGGCTCAAAGACAAGATTATGATTTTATCACAAAGTTTCAATGTATCACAGGAACATTCATTTGAAAAGCTATGTGATGGTAAACATTTTGTTTCTTCCTATAACATAGGTTGGTGGTAATTTTATGGATCCTTTGTGTTAAGAAATAGGGTTTCTTTCACATTTTGGTTTCCTCGAGAGGTCGATTCATGAAGTCTTGAATAGCCTGATGCAGGGGAAGCCATTTCTTGATAGAGGCTTTCAGAGCTGTAATCCAGCTGCAGAAAAAAAAATAGCACAAAAAAATTGCTGGATGCTGGGAGGTGAAATGTTACAAAATCCTTTTATTTATTTTCTCATTGTTTCTCTTAGTTGTTTAGTTTCCAATCAACAGGATAAACCACGCTCCTTAGATTTTGGATTAAATAAAAACCTAAAATGTGGACGACGCAGTGGTAACAATGAGGTGCCCCGAATGCGGTACCGTGAGTAACAGAATCTGAAGAGGGGGCATTGCTTGTAACTGGTGGTTAATGGAGCAATGGGGTTTTACAAATTGTGACTAGTGTTTTATTATTTCTGTTTAACTCTACTGTTTAACTGATCAAACACACAGTAAACAAATATTTCCACAAGGCCAAAGTATTTCTTCATTAAATTGCGGAAACCACAGGAAACTCCAGTTACCTCTCCTCCCTTACCCTTCCTTTGATTTTCTTGAATGAGGGTTTTATAAAATGTGCTCATGTGACATTTATTCTAAGGGAAAGTAGTAGGTGTTATTTAAAATACCCCACAACAATCAAAAACAGTTAATCAGGATTCTTTCCAGTGGGCATCGCGTGAACACTAACAGGCCACCAGGCTCTGCCACTCTCAGGGACGGATGTGATTTGTGTAATTTCCTAAATTACTGCAGAGGGAGGCAGGTGTCTTGTGGAACTAGAGTTCTGTCCACATGTGACATTCTGCTTTTATTCTTTGAAATATTTCTGTAATGACTTAGTATTGAAATCCCGTTGTGAATTTGGCGGTGAGACCCAACTATTTGGCCTCTCCCTCTTGGAGAAGCTGGATGAGCATAACTCCCCTTCACTGGCCTTTCTCTGACATCAGAGTTCAGAGAAATCCATTTCAGCTGGACCTCACGTTTCAAGGGCATCATCTTAACCTGCTGCCCAGGTGGCGCAGCACACGTCCAGCGAGGACGGTCCACGCCAAGCGTCCAGCGGCTCCACACTCATTATCTGCCCCTCTAGCTCACCCTTAAGGGTGAATGGCACAGGTAAGGTTTATGCAACAGGAGAAACCTAGAGAGGTCCCCTCTCCCGTCCCCAAATCGTTACTTGATGGAGAACCCTGAAATTCCACTTATGGAGTTGTATCTCTTTGAGTTGCAATAGTCTATCCAGTTCTTACAAATGTCTGTGGGAATTTTACCATGTCAAGAGATTTAATAAATGTTGTGAATTTCTGTATTAGATCATTTCCCCCAGGTATTTGGGGAAAAGGCTGGATGAGGCAGGGTGGTCGTGAAGCAGCAGAGGGTGGGGGCAGGAGATGGGGGCACCGAGTGTCTTGGGGACTGCAGTTGGGTCAGGGAAAGACTTGCGGGATGGAGGAGGATGCTCTGGTGACCAGGGAATGCTTCCTCCGCCCCTTGGTTTTCTCCCTGTTACTGCCCATCTTTCTCAGGATCCTTGTCAGCTAAGTGCCCATTTGTGCTTGTGTTGCTGTGCACAGCACCTCACGGATTAAATAAGGCCTGTGTCCTTGTACGGCTTATCCCCAAACCAAACACTGACCGAATGTGGTTGGATAGATCAATAAGAGTTATGTGAAATGAGGCAGAAAACAGCAGATCTGCGAATTAACAAATTATGGTATTTACATATTTTGGTGATGGTAGCCTTTTATGTTGAAGCCTGAATCAGCCATTGCCTCGGGAAAAATTGTGGACTGCTTTTCCGTGTGAAAAAAATACTTCTATGAGTATTAGAGTCATCTAATACTAGTATAAGAGTCATCTAACGATGCATTGAAAAAATATCCCGGGGAATATTACTATGGAGACTGGAAGGAAAGGGGAGGACTGGTCTGTATTGCAGAGTTGGAGTTGGGAAATCAGGATGAGGGTTTGCTAAGAAGGCCTTGTCAGGACTGGTGAAAAGGAGAAATAGGAAGACCTTGACTCACCGCTGGTTTTCTGTTTTATTTTCTGCACAGAAATAGAAAGTTTTGAACTCTTCAGATGGAGGTTTGAGTTCAATTACTGACTGTTTGAAGCTCAGAGTCTGCTCACTCACCCTGTATCCTTGCAGATAGAGGCCACCTGCAGACAGTGAAATAAAAAACAAATGAGGGTAGAGAGAGGAGAAACGATGTACAAAAGGGTTTTGAGAAAATTTTGTGTCTGAAGGGACCTTTGGTCCAGTTATGTCATTTGACAGAGGAAGAAATTGAGACTCTGAAAGAATATTTAATTTCAGGTCACACAGTAATAATTAACCAGCGGCAAGCCTGGTAATGGAATTTAGATTTCCTGGTTTCCATTTTTGTAATTTTCTTGCCACATATTCAGAATTTAGCTTTGGGTTACTGTGTGCCCAAACTAGCTTCTTTACCTGAAGCACACATTTTGAAATAAAATTTTCAGTATCACAGAGTGACACCTGTGATATCACATTAAGGGGAAAATTAAGTAGTATTTGCTTGGGAAGAACCATTAAAGCACCTTTCCCTAATAAAAAGAAAGTTCCCAGCAGTTTCTGCAACTAATAGATTCTTACCTCCTTTGTGCATAAGCAAAGTGCATCTGTGACATTGACCCGTAGGGTGATTTGAGCCGACTTCAGCCAGCAACGAAAGTAAAGGACTGGTTTTAAAAGATAAGTTCCCCTTTGCAGTCCTTTGAATCCCATAGAATGGTTATATTTGCCTGGCCTGAATTTTGCTTCCATTATTTGGGGGCCAGGAGGAAGATCTCAATCTAGGAGAAGGATCTGGAAAATTGAAACCTCTGTCCACGTTTTGTGGTGTCTTGAGCTCCGGGGCAGCCTGAATCTCATGCAGAGACTCTAGGCAGTGTGAGTAATGGTGGTGATTCGGTGTACGAAGCCCTCTGGCTCTTGCTCAGGACTCTTCTCATCCTTTACCTCCTCCCGAGAACCACTTTAGTGCACTTCACTCACAAACAATGAAAATACAACCTGGATGTTTGCCCCCCTGCCTGGCATCTGTTCTGTGCTAATGTGGTAATAAGGGACTGTGAAGGGAGATCTGGCCCCTTCCACTATAGCTGACTTTTATTTTCCTTTTAGTTACACTCATAGCAATGTACATTGTGAGAAAGATACAATTTTTTTAAAAGCAGAATGAGTGATAAAAAAAATTGCTTGTTTTATCAGGGATTAAAAGCCATATTAAATTTCTTTTTACTTTTTTTAACTTCTGAGAATGCATTCCTTTCAGAAACGGACATATTGTTTCCTTTACTAGGTCCCAGTAACATGGTGACTTCTTTCTTTGAGCTACACCTATAGCCTTATAATAGCTTTGCTGAGATACAATTTACGTATCATAAAATTCATCCATTTACAAGTATACAACTCCATGATTTTAGTTTACTTATGGATCGGGGTAACCATCATGTGATCTAATTTTATAACATGCTTATGTCAAAAAGAAATCGCATGGCCACTGGCGGTCACTCGGCATCCGCTGCTCCCGATGGAGCCCTGGGGAACCCCACCTGCTTTCCAGTTCTTCAGGTGTTTTATCCTGAGACGTTTAATGGAATCGGACACTATGTGGTCCTTTGTGACTGGCTTCTTTCACTTAGTGCTGTGTTTGGAAGTGGTTTGTGTGGCCCCATCGACTCTCATGTTGGATTTGGTCCCCAGTGTTGGATGGAGGTGGGGCCTGGTGAGAGGGGTTTGGGTCATGGGGATGAATCCTGCATGAATAGCCAGGTGCTCCTCTCCTGGGCGTGAGTGGGTGCTCACTCTGGCTTCCCAGGAGAAGTGGCGCTTTCCTCGGCCTTCAGGATTCCTTCCATCCTCCTCCCCATGATGCCTGCTCCCTGCACCTGCCACCATGACTAAAAGCTCCCTAAAACAGTCTCCAGAAGCCGATCCAGGCACCATGTTTCTGGTATAGCCTGCAGAGTCACGAGGTGAAAAACCTGCTTTTCTGTATAAACTGCCCAGCCTCAGGCCTTCTTTACAGCAACTCAAACAGGCTAAGATACTCAGTACCTTTCAGGGTCCGTGGACAGTCTGTCCACATCAGTACTTCACTTCTTACTGCTGAAAAATAATCTATGGTACTGGTTATGCCACATTTTATTGATCTGTTCATTAGTTGATGGATATTTACATTTTCTCCCATTTTTTGGTTGTTATAAATAATCTTGTTTTGAACCTTCCCGTGCAAGTTATTGAAGAGGTGCTACTGTTTCCTTAGTCATATACTAGAAGTAGACAGGCCAAGTGCTGTGTGTTTCAGGACTATAGGATATGTAAAGATGTATCAGAGGGTTATGTTGCTTTGTAAAAAATTAGTTATTGTTCCTCTTTACTTTTACAGACAGGGTCTTAGCACATAGCCCAGGCTGGTCTCGAACTCTTGGGGTCCATGATCCTCCGTCCTCCCCAGTGGCTGGGAGCACGCATCTGGCTTGTTTTGCTATTTTAATTCTCTGCTCCAAACAGAACTTCACAGCACGTATGTTTGTGGTTTCTATCTACTTGTGAGATTTCCTTCTCTTATATGTCTGAGCACACACAAATACTCTCCCACCTCTATCACTTTTGCAAATGAATAGAATGTTTGTCCAAAAGGTGTCTGCTAGAAACAGGAAGGCTTTCCAACCCTTTTTCCTAACCAGTTCTAAGGTAGAGATGATTGGCAGTGATGACATTCGATTATAACCGCATTACCTCACTAGAGGTGACCTCACTGGGCTGGTCTCTGTCTGCTAGGAGGCAGTAGCAGTAATTAGCAAGCTAGCACAGTATTTGGACAGAGATTTCTTATAAGACCTGGGCAAGCATTATGTGTTCCATTTGTTGTAGTAATATAAAATATATCTTTCTGAGAAGTTCACAGAGACCTTGATGTGATTTATTCAAGAAAAATAGTCAATAGTCACAATTTGTTACTTCCAGCTTTTGCTGGGGAAGGATAAAAGGGAAAGAAAACCATTAAGGGTGTGATGAATGACAAAGGGCTTGAGGCCTGGGCAGAGGCACTTGACGAAGGGGCTTCTGGAGTCCCCCCATCTGGTTTCTTAACACCAGCAGGTGTGGGTGAGCCAGGGATGCACACTGTTCAAGGGCCAAGGAGAGTACAGTCTTCTTGACACCACGGAAAGCCTTCAGGGAGCTGAGAACCCTATTTCTCCAACTTGCTCATAACACTTAGAAGTTGATTTATCTAGCTGAAAGCACGAAGAGGGGGTGCTGTCTGATGTGGTTGTTACTGACGTCAGGTCCCTGCTTTCCCCCTCACATCACTTTTATCTTTTCTCTAACTTCTCTTTGTTGCCCTAAATATTCTCTCAGCATCTCAGCTGACTGTTACAATAAATAAGTCATGCCAACAATATTGCAGATACTTCCAGAAATAAGAAATATCATACCAGGTCTCCCAGAGCTCTTACAAAGAGCATAAATAATAGACTAAAACAAAATAAATAACAATAAAGCAGTGAAGCCACTAAGATAGGACAGTCAATGGACCAGGTCTCTATGAAGTGGTGACCTCCGAAGCCTGGGACTCAAGAACAAAGCAAGGAGCAGCCGGCCCAGTGTGGAGATAATGGAAAGAAAGCAAACTGTACACACCTAACGCGGCCTTAGCCACTGTGCTTCCAAGATTCCGAACATCAGACTGACCATTCCAACAAACGCATATGCGGATAAGAAGTGTGTAGGTGTCAGTATTTTTTCAACATTTTTGGCTGTGATCCAAAAGATGTAGTAAGTGTGAACAGACTTCTACACAGTTTCATGTTATTAAACCACAAGTTCTGTGAAACACTGTGACCTATCATGGTATTTCCCATTAATTAAATTCTCTGCCCTTGTTTTACAAATAGTGGTCACAGGCTGCTACCCACGCTGTGTGGTTCACTAATGGAGTCAAAACCTGCATTTTGGTAAACACTGGTATAAATGATAACCAAGGCCTACTCCAAAGCTATCACCTGCATAGGACGTGAGAACAAGGAACCAGACCACGTGGGCGGACGGGAAGCAGAGATCGGCACTGTAAAAGCGGAGTTAGAGACCAGAGCGGCAGAAAGGTCATTTCCTTAGCATCACCTAGAAGATTTGGAAATGAGCGTTCACCTCCTACATAATCTTTGCAAATACAATGATTCATATTTTATGCATATAAAATAATGAAGTTAAACTGAGTATTTTAGGACTTATAGTGTTCCTGGTGTGGCTCGTGTTCAGCTACTCTCAACAAATTCCCCTGCCGTCCTCATGACTCCTGCGGTTCTGAGGATAACGAGCCAGACGGAGTGGGCCCTGTGGTGGTCTACATGCAGATAAGGGGTGGGCCCTGTGGCAGTCCGTGTGCAGACACGGGGTGGGCCTTGTCGTGGTCCGTGTGCAGACCCGGGGTGGGCCCAGGCGCAGTCGTGTGCAGACACGGGGTGGGCCCAGACGCGGTCCGTGTGCAGACCTGGGGTGGCCCCAGGCGCGGTCCGTGTGCAGACACCAGGTGGGCCCTGTCGCGGTCGGTGTGCAGACACCAGGCACACAGCATTCTGCACTGAGCCCTTCTCTCAGTAGACTCATTTCTGCCAGGGAGCACTACCCATAGCGCTGTGGCTAAGAGTTTGGGCATAAGATTCAGATATCATTTGTTCATATTCTGTCTCTCACTATTTAACTGCTGGGCGAGCATTTTAATTAACTTCTCTAAGCTTTAGTTTCTCTCCTCTCATGGGGCAATAACAGCGGACGTGCGGCTAGATTAGATTAGGGTACTAAACGTAAGGTTCTCATCCCGGTCCGCGACCCAGAGGAAGCGCTCGGGCATGCCCATGTCTCTCCCCCTCTAACGCACCCGGCAGGACGATCCAGGCCCTGAACTATGCTCACGCGGGGTGATTCTTAGAGGAAGGGTGGAGAGGGTGTATTTATTTTGAGAATTTCCCACAGGAGATCTGGGTATGTGTCCATCCTACTATGAATTTCATTATGCTGGTTTACTGGTCAGGATTCATGCTAACGTGCATAGAGGGGTGAGTAGAACTCTTAGAATAAGCATATAACCCTCCATTTAATGTTTAAATCCAAAGAATGGCAAAGGACTTCAGAGAAATTCCTGAACAGCCTCCTTAGCCCTGCAGAGGGTGGGCAGCCGGCCGCTGGGGGGCGGTAGCGGGCAGCCTCAGTCACAGTGTGGTCCAGTTCACCTTCTGGACCAACGTACATCCACATGAAAAGTGGTATTTTTTCTTCAAGGAAGAGTAGAAGCATGTAAAAACAAAAATCACAGGCTCCTATTTTAGAACATGGCTTAGATATAAATTTTCTATTGGAATTTCAGTTCAGTTAAGGAAAATGCTCTCTTAATCCAGTGGTTCTCAACCTTCCTAATGTCGCAACCCTTCAATACAGGTCCTGTGGGTCGTGATCCACAGGTTGAGAACTGCTGTTTTAATCCACACTTGAGAATGTTTGGGCTAGGAAGTATACAGACTTGGGGAGATAAGAATATTCCAGAAGTAAAGCTGCAAAGGAATGGATGGTTTGGGGTTCAATATTTTATTAATCCCAAATTGATGTATTTTCAAGAAAGGAATTTTAAAAAGAGATGGAGGGGCTTCAGCATGGCTGACGAGAGCCATCTGGTGCGTACCTTCTCCACAAAGAGCCAAAGAGCCAGTAGATGACAACACTCCCAGGACATCTAGGAGAGAGACATTGGAGTTCAACAGAGAAGTGACAGGGAACCCCTGGGGCAAGGAGGAAGAGGAAGTGAGGCCACCTGTTCTGCCAGATTGGCCAGGAGCCTGGAGAGGACCCCAATGTGGGGAGAAGGTGAGGGAGAGACCCCCAGCAACCTACATTCCCACTGCACACTCCTGTGACCCTAGCCATGGGGGAGCCCTTGAACTTGGATTCCTGAGACTGACCTAGAGCTGGCACTACAACCAGGGAGGGCATGTGGGTCCCACACAGCCCTTGAGTCCCAAGCAGCTAAAGCATGGTACCATGTTGGAAGCCCAGGCTGCATCCTGCCCTGAGCTAAACAGCCCCTGAGTCTCCACATCCCTGGGGCACCACTGGCATCCCTGCCTGCAGCCACCACTGCTGCCAGGGCTGTAATGTGAGCTACTGACAGTGACCCTGCCACCCCTAGCAGTGGGGCAACTACACATGTCACAGTGCCACTGCTGGCTGTTGCAACTTTGGCCAAAGCATAAACCACTGGCAGTGACCTTACTGCTCCCAGCATCAGGGTCACTATGCATTTACAAGCTCCCTGAAGACCGGCAGTCTTAACCATGGCCACCATCTGGGGCCAAACATGTGTTTCCATTACTTTCAATCTATGTGTATCTTTACAGGTGAAGTGAATTTCTTGAAGGCATAATATAGTTGAGTATCCTCTTTTTAAAAATCCAGCCAGCTAGTTTGTTTCTTTAATTGTGGAATTTAAATTATTTATATTCTAGTTTGTTATTGGTATATGAGAAACTCTGTCATTTTGTGACTGTTTTTTATTTAATGTATTCTTTTTCATTTCTTCATCTTTATTCTTTCTCTTTCTTGTTATGATTTGGTGGTTCTTTAAAGTGATAACCTTTTATTTCTTCCTATTTCTTCCCGCTTGTGAATTTTATATTTTCGTGCATTTCCATGATGGTACATACTGTTTTTTAACTTACAAAGGACTCCCTTAAACATTCTGTGTGGTGAAGGGCCAGTGGTAATGAAGTCTCTCAATTTTTGCTTTGTCATGAAAGATTTTATTTCTTTTAAAATTTTGAAGGATAGCTTGTTAGGTATAGTATTCTTAGTTGGCAGGATTTCTTTTTAAAAATTTCTTTTAGCATTTTGAATATCTCGCTGTCACCTTGCCTGTAATGTTTATTCTGTGAAATATGCTTTTTGCCTGATGAAAGTTCCCTTATGTGTGACTTGATGTTTTTCTCTTATTGATTGTGGAATTCTCTCTTTGTTTCTTACTTTGAAAATTTTATGATAATGTGCTTTAGAGAAAACCTTGTTATATTGAACAAGATTTTCTTGGGGAAAACCAAGCTTCCTGTATCTGAGTATCTGTATCTCTCATAAGATGTGAAAAGTTTTCAGCTATTATTTCATTAAATAGGTTTTATCTGCCCATTTCGT
Organism: Perodicticus potto; assembly: GCA_963574655.1. Classification (NCBI taxonomy): domain Eukaryota; kingdom Metazoa; phylum Chordata; class Mammalia; order Primates; family Lorisidae; genus Perodicticus; species Perodicticus potto. The sequence continues at coordinate 59,739 of CAUYRH010071623.1, forward strand.
CTTCTTATGGAACTTATAAAATTAAAAAAATGTTCACTTTATATGTCCCATAGGCTTTCTTCAACCTTTTAAATTCTTTAAAAAAAAATTTTATGACTGAGTTGTTTCAAAAGACATGTCTTGAAGTTGAAAAATTCCTTCAGGACTTGGCTAATGGTCTAGATTGCATCCAACACTCCACCCACTTCTTCCAGATTTATGGATTGGTTTGCATAGGGAAACTCTTTTCTGGTAGGTCTATCTATAGTGTTGATGGGGGAGGAATACTTGGGCTTTGGTTCTGGGTTCACGTAGTTGTGACCTCCAAATAATTTCTTCAGTTGTAGTTAATATCAGCGTTGTCTGTGAGTGAATTCCTCAGTGGCTTAGGCTGAGGTTGTTAGTGAAGGATGTGGTGAGGCTTTCCTGGGGATGGGGACACTTGGTGGGTCAACCTTCAGGCCCCTGAGTGGTGTACACAGGTGCCATCAGGGGCACTGGGATGAGCCTTTTTCAAGACTGCAGATGGTGTGCACTGGTGCTGGTGGCAGGTGGGGTAAACTATTCCTCAGTCACTAGGATGGTGTGTGTTGGTGCCAGTAGGGAAGGGTAGGTAGGACCTGTTCTCAGGCTTGCAGAGGGTAAGGTGGGCTGAATCTTTAGGCCCTCAGATAGTGTGTGCAGGTGCTAGCAGCCATAATGGTAAGGTAGATCTGTTCTTAGGGCTCTGATGACATACACAGAAATTAGATAACTGCTTATAGTTGGAGACAGTGTGATACAACAGAAAAGCTGGGTGTGGTAGTGGGCTGAGGTATGAGTCTTTGAATTGGATTTTCAAACATCTAACCTATCTTCCCTATTAAATGACGGGATGACAAACTACTCATACTCTGTGAGAACAATGGCCAGTTAAGGACATTTGAATATTTAGTCATTCATTTATTAAGTATGCATAATATAGAATAATTTGGGGGGCCTATGATCCCTTACAATAGATAAGATGGTCAATCAAGAGATAATATACAATTATGATGATAAGTGTCACAAGATAGATAAGCTCAGAAAAAGGAGAGTTTGTTTATCTGGGACCATCTGGGGTTACTTTGTAGTATACATGGACAGCATTTGAATAGGCAATTGAAGGATTGGTAGAATCCAGTCAATTGGCATTGAATGGTCAGTAGGTAGAGGGTGTTTCAGGGGAAGGAACCTGCACAAACAAAAGCACAGGGTCAGAAAAATGTCCAGAAGATGGAGTGTGCTAAGGAAATGGAATGTGGCCTTGTTTGGGTGGAGTGTTGGATGCAAGGAGCAGAAAATAAAGCCATAAAAAGGACTTGTAGAGCAGAATAGAAGGCCCTAGAGTGCTTTGGAGACAACAAAGAGCCATGAAAGGTCTTAGAAGTATATGATGATAAGAGTGCAGTATAGACAAGACTTCTACTTTTTCCTACTCATTGGTTCTTTTCTTTTTGTTGGTATAACTTGGCTATCTGGGTTCAAATTCTGTTTTCACCATTTACTAATCAGGAGAATTTGGGCAAATTATTTAACCTTGCTAAGCATCAGTTTCTAAACTTATAGGTGGGATAATGATTTATTTCATAGGATTGTAGAATTTAAGTGAAAACAGCAAGTGAAAGCATTTAGCAGAGTGCCTAATACAAGATCTTACTCACTAAATGATAGGAAATAACTGCTGCTTTTGCTGTTATTATTTTTAGGCTATTTAATAGAGAAGTTTTAGCCTGTCATCCTAACACTCTGGGAGGTTGAGGCAGGAGGATTGCTTGGGGCCAATAGTTTAAGGCCAGCCTGAGCAAGAAAATGACCCCATCTCTACAAAAAAATAGACAAAAATAGCTGGATGTCATGGCATGCTTCTGTAGTCCCAGCTACTCAGGAGGCTGAGGCAGGAGAATCACCTGAGCCCAGGAGTTTGAGGTTGCTGTGAGCTCTGATGATGCCACTGCACTCTATCTTAGAATTTGTCTCAAATTAAAAAAAAAAAAAAAGAAAATAGAGCAGTTGCAGCTCTCTATCTAGGACTTTTCCACCACAGAGGGACTCTAATCCCTTAAAGTAAGTAAAGCCACCTAGTGGCAGTCATCACTATTTTTAAACTCTTGCAATCAGTAGCATTCTCTGGGCCTCAGGAGTATGAAGGCACTTTGCTAACATTTAAATTTGGAACATTCTCCACATTTAATCCTAAACATTTTTTTCTTCCCATGGAAGAAAAATTAGCTTAATTGATTTGGTAATTCAATTAGCTCAGTTTTTTTTTTTTTTTTTAAATCAGCTCAGATTTTTACAGTGATATTGTACAATGAATGTCCCAGTCAATGACGACCTTGGAGATTTAATTGTTTTGTTTACCTTAATTCCCAGGGTTGAATAAGAACTGCCTGTTTTTTAAGGTCCTAGGGATGCTGTCTGTCTGTTCATAGTTGAAAGTTTTAAAGTGAGAGGGTGGTGGAGAGTTGTTGCATTGTTATCCGGAGTGATGAAAAATGGACCATGGTGTGGTGCCTCTTTTGTGCCTTTTGAAAATGTCCAAGGTTGAAACGGTCACTTTCTCATTCGGCATGTTTACTTACCTAGACATAAGCATTAATGCCAAGGAAAAGAGATTCCAGCACATTATTTCAGGATTATTCATATGTGAAAGAATTCAACAGCAAATAAAGCACTAATAATTTATTTTGCCAAAAATTATGAGAAAGCTAACCCGTTTTGTGGAAATCAGATCCAATTATAATTTTATTAAATTATATTATTTGTATAAGCATTTTATACATACAGATTTTAAGTGTTATATATAATCTAGTAAGTCTGTATGATAAATATATAGCAGGGTATATATGATAATTATATAATAAAATATATAATGAAATAATATACATGAGAGAGATTTTTGTGTTTAGAGCTTTATGTGGACAGCTAAATCACTGTAACAATTGCAAGGGCTCCCTCAGTCTTCACAAAGGTCCTTTGAAATAGGTAGCTGTTATTTCTATTTTATAAATGAGGAAACTAAATTTCAGGAAGTTAAGCAACTTGCCCATGGAAAACAGGTAGTTAATGTTCTTTTTGTTACTCACTTGTCCAAGTTAGGGATTCTATGGCGTCATCCAAACTACACGTTGGAATTCGATCCCCATGTGGGAGGACGGGTCTAAGGGGTCTTTTGGGTCCTCCACTCCATTTGCTCCCCCGAGAGCTGGTAGTTTAAAGAGCCTGCCCCTCTCTCCACTCTCTCTCGTCCCTTCCCACCTGTGATTCTGCATGCAGGTTCCCCTTCACCTTCTGCCGTGGTCTCTGCAGAAACAGACGCTGGCACAATGCTTTTTATAAAGCCTGCAGAGCCATGAGCCAAATAACCTCCTTTCTTCATAAATTACCCAGCCTCAGGTATTCCTTTATAGCAAAACAAACAGGCTAAGATGCTATTGGAAAGGGTGGAGTTGCTACAAAAGAAACTATTGGAGTTGACCCTGAATGTCATCAATCACCAAAAGAATGAAGGGATTTACTTCTTGCTTTTCCAGGCAGTACAAGGGTACATGCTTTGGAGTTAGCCTGGCTGTTTAGATCTCAGCTTTATCACTACATATGATATCACCAAGTTGTGTAGGCTTTGCAGCCAGTGTTCTAATCTGTAAAATGGGGCAGTAATCGTGCTTCATTTTTGGAGGACGGATGAGACAAATTTAGGTAAAACACCTAGCACAGGGCCTGCTATGAGCTCAACAAGACTAGCATGTCTTTACTACCACTACTATAAGTACTAGTATTTCAAGTGGAGTCTGAGTCCATACCTGAGGCGTAGGTGGAGCGAATGCTAGCATAGAAGTACAAGCAGCCATCCTTCAGGATGCAATAGTGCTGGACCCACGAGTCCGTGCTTCTGTCTAGCTGGTGCAGAAGACCCAGACACTCTGGGTTCTTGATGGCCAGGGGTGGGAGGTTGCTGTTGTGCAGAGTGACGTCCTCCCAGACGTGGTTCTGCAATTTTAAGGAAAGGCAGAGTCTGAGTGACCCTCCTGGGCCAAAGTCTTCACCCCCGGAGCTGTGACATGAGCACCAAGTCTCTCTGACTTCAAGGAAGCCACTGCCCTAAATGGTTCTATTGCTAAGATAATCTGAATGCTCAAATAACTAGTTAGAAAACCCAAACTTCTCTCTTCCCTTTTTATATCCATAGACATCCTTTCTCTTTGGCTTCTGTTCTATTCTGAGGAGACAGAAGGTATATCGCCAAAGAATAGGGGATCATGAATGAAAAGACATGGAAACAGGCCCCTTGGCAAGGACTGCTTTTAGTACCCCGTCTGGAAGTTCTGGGCTGGATCCACCATTTCACTCACCATCGGGATTATTTCCCAACCCCTTTCTGGTGTGTCCACTGTGACTGATAGCATCCCCTAACAGTTCATGCTTTTCTTTATCTGGAGCTCTCATTTGTGCAAAAGCACAAGTTAAATGCCTCAGGCCAGCTCAGGTCCTGGGCTCTCGTCAAGGATGTGAAAGGCCAAAAATGAATCCAGGTCCTTCACCCCGGAGGGCAGCCTTCCTCCCATGTAGGTCTGGGAGACAGGCTTTTTCTGGACACTGAGACATGAGGCTGGGGGCACTGAGCTTTATCTCTCTATCAGAATGTCCTGCCGGTGCGGTGCTCGCCACTTGCTTTCCTTTGTTTGGTTTCATTTTTGCTCTTTAGTTTTAACAAGGCAGGGCAAAAGATTTCAGGACCGAGCTTGCTGTATTCTTCACTGTGAAGTGGGAGCCTGCTGGGAGTGCGGGTGCTCATTTTTTCACAGTCCTGCAGACACTCTGACAGCATTAGCAGAACAGATAGCTCTCCAAAACGTGGAGGCTCATTAAGGCGATGCAATGGGGAGACGGATGAGTGTGCTCCAGGTAAAAGGAAACACAAGTCCTGCTGTTTGTCACATGGTGATGCTTGGAACTGTCCAGAAAGGACAGTTACAGGGCAGCACATTTCAGCTCAAACAATCCAATCTTTCCCAAATGTACAAGAGCCAAAATATGTAGAGAAGATAATTGTTAGTAAGTGACTTTTGCTTGTGTGCCATTTTACAAGGAAATGAACATATTTAAAGAACATCTATAGCCTCATTAGAAATCATATAGAGAGCATAGAGATGAAACAACTGGGCTTTAAAGCAGTTTACCCCCTGGCAGGTTATAGCACAAGCTCATAAAGAGAAGTATCGGGTTCCCAAGGAGCTGGAGTGATGGCTCACCTGTTGATGTTTTGAAGTTACCTATCGGTTTGCAGGTAAAAACTAAATTAAAACTATACTTCCCCAAAGCTGGGCAGGAATAGTAAAGACTGGCCTAGTCTGTGCACAGACAAGGACATGAACACAAAGCACTGTATTTCTGAATATAACACACATTTTTAAATAAGCTACTCAGCCAATAAATAGCAACATCCCAAGACATACCTGAGATCTTATATTGGGAGGGTAAAAAAGAAAACAGCAGCAATGGTTTATCATCAGACTGCACTGTGTGAAACAGAAGTTCCACCCCAGTTGGTGACTGCCCGCTGGGTCTGGCTGGGAGGGATGTCCTGCAAACCCTTGTAAACAAAAACAGCAGGAGTACAAGCTCCCTTGTAGAACCCGGCGGAAAACTCTTCCCAGCCTTCAGGACAGATCTGAGAGGCCCCAGGTTGGACTGCATGGCAGTCAGCGTGTTCCTTTCTCTCCAGAGAAGAAGTGCAAACAGAAGGCAGAGGTACCCAGCAGGGAAGTCTCACCTGGTGGACGGGATGGGCCGCCTTGTCCATTGCCTCCAGCCACCTGCAAGACAGTGCAGTGAGAGGGGCCGTCTGCAGGGACCGGATAAGTGTCGTTCTCACAGAACCCACTGCTCAGACTGGACAGTCCTGAGGCTCAGGTATATTTCATTGCTCTAAGCTCATATTGAAGGGCAGCACGTTCTTGTAAAATCAGTGTTACGAGGTGGCAAAATTGCACCTCCAGCAGGAGTGCTTAAAATAAATTATTCTTGCCTTTCTCCTTTACTGCAGTGTAATTAGTACCTGAGAGCAAATTCATTCCGTCATTATTTTACTAAGGTATGTGGATTTATGAATACCATGGGGCCAAAGCCAACTGGTATAGGAACTGTAGGCACCGGCTATTAAAATACGGAGAAACTGGGACAGAGCCACTGCTCGGAATCTTTTCCCGGAGTGTTGTTTGGACAGAGTGGCCGCCTTCAGGGTGCTGCCATTAGGGCCTGTCCCTGAGGGCTGAGTGTGCTACTCGGGCCCCTTGAGCCAGGTCTATCCACCCACCCATCTAACCAATCTTTCCTAATTTTCTCTCATAACCCCAGACTTCCAATCAAGTCACATGGCTTGCGCTCCTTCCCTGATTTATTTCCTCTGCCCTCGTAGGTCCATTTCTTCTTTTGTAGGCTTATCCAGTCCTAGGCCACACACTATAAACACGGCCATGTCCAGAAGCCCCCTCCCGCCTCTCAGTCCCGGTACCACTCTGCCTCTTCTACGGCACTCCTCACTTTCTGTTTTGCATTCAAAATATTGGAACAAACACCCTAACTTCTTACTTCAGAGGGGTTTGTAAGGTAACGATTGTTTCTTCACCATACTAATAATCCATGGAGACCTTAAAATAGTATCTTGGACATTGTAGGTATCCAGTGACTATTTTGTGCCTGAATTGAAATGTAAGTCACCAGCACCGTGTTTTGCCATTTGTTCTTTAAAGCAGGATGGATTCAAACGCGTAATGTCCACAGGCAAGGACAGCATGTCATTTACCTTACGGATTTCACACTCAGGACTCCTTTCAGACAGGAGCTGGGTCCAAATTCTCTAAAGGGGATGGGCCATTGCTACTACATGCTCTTGATCCACGCCCTGTCCGTGGCTTCCTCCCGCCGCCACTCTACGAAAGCAGCACCTTCACGACAATTCCAGCTGACTCAACGACAGACCAATGATCTCCCTTCCCCAGACACACGCCGAGTAGTGGTCACGGTGGCTGACTGGTCAGAGCTCACAGGCTGCCCTCTCCGAAGGCCCACGCTGTGCTCCCCTGACATTCATCACTCACAGCCTCAGCTGGACGCAGTTGCCACAGAGCCACGTTACTTTTCATACAACTTCGCTCATCTCACTACAGCGTTTTACACCCTGCATTGTAATCCTGGTAAACTACTTCTATAATTGAGATTATTCATCAGATTGCCTTAAAATATGTAAATTGGCAACTTTGGGGGAAGCCGTATAAGCTCCACGGCACTACTGTGCTTTCTAGAAAACATGGAGATCGAGAACTGGGAGAATCAGGGAGACCCACATTTCTCATCCCCAAGGAAAAGACAGTTTATTGACTCGCGCTATGAGTTTGTGGTTCCCCTTTTCTACTTTCGGCCTTAGAATCTGTAAGGCTGCTGTTGAAGAAACATTCCCCTTCAAAGTGAAACTGGTAAGATGAAAGATTAATGAATTACCTTTTCATTTCTTGGTTTGAGGTTGCACAGAGGCAAAAAGTCCTATTTCCAGATTGAGGCACACAGTGAAACACAAATGGTTTTCCTAAGCTGCTATCAATGCCGACTTGTGCACCTTCTAATTTTATTTTTTCTAGAGGTGGCCATTTCCCTTCATCCTGTAATTGATAAGGAAGACATTCAGTAAGGGCACCGTCACCAAACGTACAAGGGAGAACAGGACGGGGGAAGGAATGATGAAAATGATTGTTTTTTGGTTCTGAAATGAAAATAAAGCCAATGGATTTTTATAGATTGTATACATTGGTTTATAGAGGACAGATTTGTTCTCTATGATATGTTCCAAGGAATGCAAAGTTTTCTAGCTATGATATTCTACCACATCCTTTTTGAATAGCCTCTACTTATATAGATTTTATTTATACCAACTTGGGAGAGTATCATTTAACTATTAATGCCCATTTTTTTACATCAGAGAAAAGTAGTATCAAAAGAAACTGATATCACAATATATACATGGTTGGTAGTGATGTGACATCTTCAGTCAGTACTCGTAACTAACATGCACTCTGCATCTATTGTGTGACAGGTCCTCTTCTAAATTCTTTACATCTATTAACTGATTTATCTCCACAAATTCTCATGAGGTAGTTACTCTTATCATATCCATCATTCAGATCAAGAAACTGATGCATGGGCTCAGTGCCTATAGCATAGTGGTTATGGCCCCAGCCACATGCACCAAGGGTGGTGGGTTCAAGTCTGGCCCAGGCCAGCTAAACAACTGCAATAAAAAAATAGCCAGGCTTGTGGTGGGCACCTGTGGTCCCAAATGCTTGGGAGGCTGAGGCAAGAGAATCACTCAAGCCCAAGAGTTTGAGGTTGCTGTGATGCCACAGCACTCTACCGAGGGCAACACAATGAGACTCTGTCTCTTAAAAAAAAAAAGAAAGAAAAAAAAGAATCTTCTGTCACCTTGGTTTGGCCAGAAGAGTCTGTCTGGACATAAGGCTTTCAGGGTATCAAAGAAAGAAAAAAAATCACTTTTGTGATTTGCGAGCTGGGTCTAATTAGGGTATTTCTCTGATGTCCTGCTCCTGGACTTTTTGAACATCCAGACTTTCTGTGTATATACCTTAGAACAATAGAAGTAATAAGTAAAAAGAAAAAAGAAAAAGAAACTGATGTATGGAAAGAATAAAGAATATTTTTCTTTTAAACAATCCCATCTATCATTGGGCAGGAGACATGAACAGAACCTTCTCTGAAGAAGGCAGGAAAATGGCTAACTAACATTTGAAAAAATGCTCATCATCCCTGATCATCAGAGAAATGCAAATCAAAATGCAAACCTGACATACCACCTAACCTCTGTGAGAATAGAGTACATCGCCAGGTATCAAAGCTGCAAACATCCGTGTGGATGTGGAGAGAAGGGCAAACATTTACGCTGTTGGTGTAACTAATACAGCCTTTATGGAAAGAAGTATGGAGAATTTTCAAAGAGTTAAATATTAGACATGCCATTTGATCCCACAACTCCACGATCAGGAATCTACCCTAGTAAATCATTTTATCACAAGGATATTTGCATTATTTGCATGAGAATGTTTATTGCAGTTCAATTCCTAATTGCCAACCTAAATGCCCATCAACCCAGGAATGGATTAACAAGCTGTGGTAGATGTGTACCATGAAATACTCTTCAGCTGTAAAAAAAGATCGAGACTTTACATATTTTGTATTTATCTGAGTGGAGTTAAAACACATTCTTCTTAGTAAAGTATCACAAGAATAGAAATGTAAGTATCCAACGTGTTCAATACTATTATGAATCTAATGGAAAAACAACTACATGTCATACAAGAGAATAGCACAAATATATTCAAATGGGGAGAGAGAAAGGAGGGAAATGGAAAAGGAGAGAAAGGAGGTGGACCTGTGAGCTCTCACCTGGCAGACACACGGGGGTGCAGCACACCCCCAGGACAAAGGGCTCAACCGCCTCAACCACATCTTAGATACAAAAACAATACAACCTAACCATTTCTCACCCTCATATTAGTCTGAATTTACAAAAAATTTTAAAAAGAATACCTTTCTGTAAAGGACAGTAGTTTAAAATATCATTACATGTATGAAAAACAAAATCATTTTACAGGTAAATATTGTGCTATTTGTAGTTATTTAACAATATATCTCAAAACATCCTGTCTATTATCATATCCTTTCAAAACCATCTGCACTGAAATATAATTTGCATGCCATGAAGTCACTCATTGTACGTGCACAACTCAATGATTTTAGTGAATTTCATAGAGTTAGGGAACCATCACCATAATCCAGTTTTAGAACTTTTCCAGCAGCTCCAATATGTCCTTTGAACCTGTTTGTACTCAGTTGCTACTGCCCCCCAGCTCCGTCATCACAAGCAACAACAAAAAAATGCTTTGTGCCCTTACAGACTTCCCACTTCTGGAAATTTCATATAAACAGATTCATGTAGACGTGATCATTTGTGAGTGGCTTCTTTCACTTAGTACAATATTTTCCAGTTTCATTCATGACATATCAGCACTTCATTTCTTTCTTTTGCTGAATTATATTGTATTCCCTGGACAGGGCTTTTTTTATGCTTTCACAAGTTGGTGACATTTTTACTTCCCATGTTGGGCAGGTCTTTGTGTGGGCACGGGCTTTCATTTCTCTTTGGCAGATTACTGAGAGTGAGGATGCTGAGTCATATGGTAAGTTCATCTTTAACTTTATAGGAATCCGCCCGACTGTTCTCCAAAGGGGCTGTGCCTTTTTAAATCCCCACAGGCAGGGTATGTTTCTCAGGTTCATCCATTGTTGGGAATGTCTATTTTTTTAATAGCTGTAATTCTACTGGGTGTTATCTCATTGTACTTTTCATTTGCATTTTTCTAATGACTGATGATGTGGGGTGCCATGCAAGGTGTTTACTAATCATTGGTACATCTTCATGGTGAAATATTTCTTTTGGTGAAATGTCTTTAGAATATTTATTCTATGAGAAAAAATTTTCTGAGCAGTCAAACGATAAATGAAAAGGGATACAAGTTAGTAAGAATAAGGTTGTGTGTTTCCCATTAGCGCTGTGCATTTAATTGGGCACCTAATAAGTTCTTGTTGCCTAACAAGCTTGTGCCTCTGAGTCTCAGGGTCTTAGATTGCGTGTTAGACCACACATGCTGTCTGGGCCTATGCACATGTGTATTGCAGAGACGTGTCTCTGTCTTGAAGACTCTTAACCAGTTTAGGTAGTGAACTTCTTCAGAATACCATTGAACAGTATGGCTCCTCTTACCCCCCAAGTACGCGTGTATGTATATATTTGCACGTGCGCAGACACAAAGGAAAACATATTGCAACTCACAGGTGGGTGGACGGAAGGATATATTGTAACTAAAAGTAAAAGCACATAGTGGTCTGGCATTTTCATGAACTGCCCTCTTCATTCTTTGTAAATTCTGTCTGAGGTAGGAAGCTAGTATTACTCTCATTTTCTAGAGGAAGAAAATGAAGTTCAATTAGATGGCCTAAGGTTACATGGACAGAAACAAGATAGAACTTAGGCCCTGACGTTCTAACTCTGTTTTCCCAAACTACTTGTACCAAATGCCTGGCTTTGGGACCTCTGGAATTTGGAGGACTGCTGGCTCTCAAGTCAGCATTTGAAGGCTGTGGTATTAACATTTCAGAAGGCAGCGTATCTCCAGATGGCATCAGTTTCCCTGGAATGGAGTTAGAGATTTAGAATTTTGATCTGTTTTATTAAATGTCAGGAAAGTAGCACATCTTATAATAATTGTCGATGGCCAATAATATGATATTAGACACCAGAATGATATGTTTTCATTTGCTTTAGTAAGGACAAACACTTTGTATGCCTACACAGAGTGGCTAATTATTTATGTCCTTTTACCAGGACATCTTAAAATAAAATAAGTGAGAACACATAAGTAAATCCTGGACATTTTATCCTGTTGGTAAATGACAGGTGTGTTCATTTGCTAAGAGCAGGAGCTCACTGGGTCTGCTTCCCTGTGGGTCCGTGATATGGACGTGATGATGTGGGACGTTGGTCTCCCCGTATCAGTGCTGTTGGGTTGCTCTGGCACTGCCCGTGTTCACCCCCATCCTATGCTGTAGGAGGACTCATGTGGCACACGACACATCCAGGAATAGCACCTGACGTCACTTAGGAGATCTTTCCATTCTGCTCAAGTCACAACGGTATGAGAGGAATGAATGGTGAACAGACTGGATTCAAACGCCAGGGCTGGTCTCTCACGTGGCCCGTTGTTAATAATCCCAGCTGCTGCCTCATCACCCCTGCCCATGAGCCTGCCGTGGCCCTGGGAGCATCAGCCCGGACCCCGTGAGCACAGCGCCCTGCAGCGCTCCTACAGCCGTGCTCGCTCGGCTCGCTCTCCTCTCTCGGTTTCACCACCGAGCACCTGTATTTCCACTCTTGAGGAGAATCAGGGGCAGGACAAGATTCTTCATTTCGTCTCATCGTAATTTTGCTTGAATTCAAGTGTTCTGTCCCCCAGTCAAACATGTTCTGCGTATAAAGGACAACTACACTCCCTTTTCTATCTTACTTGGGGTTTGTCACTCCCGCCTTAAGCAAAACTCAATCGCTCGGTTTGCTGATAATTATTAAAACGATTGTGCTGGAATCCTCCCCTCCTGCTCCACCAAGTCTTTCCTATGACAGTGTTGAGGACAGTGAAGATGTTTTTTAAGACTCTGGTTTCCCATAACTTTATATTTTCCTTTGTGAGGCGCAAAAAAGCTCCAGTTCCAGCTCCTTTTTTCCATTCTAAGCCAAGTCACATACCCAGGCTTGATTAACATAGCAGGGACGCTAATGGGATTTACCAGGGAATGGCTCGGTGAGGCCCCAAAGCAGCAGACTGAGAATAAAGGAGCAGGGGCTGTTTGTGCCGGTTGGCCTTGGGTAACATTGGCCTTGTAAAAGGAAATAATATCTGCAGAAATAATATCAAAGACCAGACTTCTCAGAAAAGGGAAATAGTTAACAGTAATGATAGAAACTCAACCCAGAGTAAGTATACTTCCCAAGTAAATTATTTCTATAAAGAAAAGCACAGATGAGAACATTTGAGACTCTGAAACTTGGTCTTTCTGCTAAAAATAAATCACCTATAGTTGTTTACAAATTATTTGCCTTGGGGAAAATTTCCGTTTGAACATGCTAGAAATGTTTTTGTTGTTGCCAAGCCTCCTTATCTGAGAAAGGCTGGGTCACGGTACCGAGAGGCTTCATTTCTTCTGGACGCAAATCCACACAGTAAGGGGGGGGGAACGCATCGTTAGGCATGAGCAGGAGCTAATGCTCAGTGGGGAAGGTGGGACCAAGACAGGCTTGGAGGGAAAGAAAGCACGCCAATGCCACGTGAGGGGTGCGTGGGGCACATTGGGGCCGGATTGAATGTTGGGAGGCCAAAGCGAACTTGAGGAATGAGTGTCCCTCAGAGCCTTACTAATCCTTCTGAGGGCACTTTATCTCCAGGTGGCAGTTTGGAGGCACCCCCGCCCCTGTCAGTGGCTGAGAACCGTCACTCCCTGGTACCTATGGGATGATGGCCTCTGTCCATGTCATTGGTGAAAGAATCAGGGAGTGGCAAAGCCTCATGGGTGAAAGGAAGGAGAGACGCAGAGCGCCTTTGCTGCAGTGAACTTTGTTATCTCTGTCCTGTGAATGAACAGAAGTCTTGACTCTCTGCATGGCAGGCCCCTCACTACGCAATCACGCATGGACTTGTTCATTTATTTCTGCATGCCTTTTTTTTTCCCCTCTGCAAGAAAGGATGGATGAAGAACAGAGAACAGAAGGTCAGATGAGCACGAAGTCAGAGCCTTGCTTAGATGGAACCAGGTTCCCTATCACAGCCTGGTGATTTTTCTCTTAATTGCTTTTTATCAAGAAATCAAAATGAAGACAGTTTCGCTGCCACCAAAGTTGCAGCAACTCTCTGGTTGAAAGAAAGTGCATGAGTAAGATACTGTCTCTTTAAATATGGGTGCTGCTCTTTCCCTGCCTTTATAAAGATGCCTGGCTGCAAAATCAGAATTTTGTGCTTTTCTCCTTAGTTTTCCTGCAGTAGGGAATCATTTTTCAGGAGTGATGAATTTATACTGCATCACATCATTTCCAGACACCTTGGACTCCAGGAAGCACAGGCAGGTCTTGGACTCTTCTGTCATTGGTTAATAATTCTTTATATTAAGTTTCTGATGTTTAAATTAGTCTGTGTATCAACCTGACTAGGGTGTTGGCACCCAGATGTGTCATCAGACCCTGGTCTAGATATTGCTGTGAGGGTGTTGTTGAGACGTTAGCATTTAAACCAGCAGACTATGAGTAAAACAGGTCACCCTCTATACTTTGAGTGGGTGTGATCCAGTTGAAGGCCTGATGAGAAAAAGTCTGAGGTCCTCCAGAGAAAGAGAGAATTATGCCTCCAGCCAACTCTGAGAATTCGGAATGCAACATCCACTTTTTCCTGACTCCAGCGTGCCTGCTTGCCCTGCAGAATTCAAACTTACTGGTCCTCACGATTACATTCCTTAAAATCTCTCCTTGCCTCTCTCTGACTCTGTCTCCCCCTCTTTATATGTGTGTGTGTGACCTATACAGAGAAATACATATGTGTATGTACACGTATATATACAGCTGATTCTTAAACAACATGAGTTTGAACTGCTTGGGTCACGTATATAAAAATTTGTTCATTTTTGCAGTGAGCTCAAGTGTTGCTAGTATCAACTTACCAGAACAGCTTCTGGTCAACAGCAGGCTGCTAATACAAGTTGACCCTTGAGCAATGAAGGAGTTCGAGGCATCAGCCACCAAGAGGTAAAATCTGCAGATAACTTTTGACTCCCCCAAAATGTGCCTACTGTTGGCCAGAGCCTTGTTACTGATAGTTGGACACACGCACACGTGCAACACTTGAGTTTACCTCAATAGCAAAAAAAAAAATACATGTGTAAGTGGACCTGTACACTCCAGACCTGCAGTGTTCAAGGGTCAACGTGGAGTTAAGCATTTGGGGAACACCAAAAATTACGTGAGGATTTTTGACTGTACAGGGGTGTCAGTATCCTGGTGTTATTTGAAGGATGTCATGTGTTGTTGTCTTTGTATCCTCATATTAATCTGAAATTTAAGAAAAAGTCATCTGTAAACACACACATACACCATATTTTCTCTGGAGAACCCTGAATAATACATTGTATTTCTATCTCCTGAATAGATACCAAAAATATCCAATCAAGGTTCTCCTGTTCCCAATCCTCTTTCTATCAGGTCTTACCATAGCGATCAATTTGAGCAGCAGTCATCAGCACCCCAAGGATGTGCCACATGCATGCCCTCCCTGTACCAAGCTCCCCTCATCACTCATGCGCTCCCATCTTTTTTCTTTCAATTTGCATCCTAACCTTCCTGCAAGATCCAGCTCGAATTCCTCTTCCTTCCTGTAGTCTTCTTGACCTCAGGTAGCCATCACAACGTCTACCTTCCTACAAAATACGCATGTGTCAGACAATTCAGTGCTGGTATACACAGTGCTTCATGTGGCTCTTTTCCCCAATATTTAATGAGGTTCAACTCTTGTGTACCAGGCACTGTGCCATGCACTTCCCCCACCACATGATTTGGGGTGAGAAACATGATGGTTTTGGTCTCCTTGCTTGCCATTTTTGTTATCATATTTAATTGTCATGGTTTTGGAAGATAAATTACTCTCCATATTTTATACAGTATATGAGAAGACTAAAGCATGATTATCTTCTGCATGAAGCTAAAATAGTCTTTGACAGAGCCAGAATTCAACTCAAGGTCAGCCCGATAACCTCTTTTTCCTTGATTATCACCCTCAATCATGGAAATGTTGGAGGAGGGAAGCTTGCTGAGAGGAGCCAAATCAAAGAATGAATTTGAATATATGTTTTTTTTTTTGCAGTTTCTGGTCGGGGCTGAGTTTGATCCCACCACCTCTGGCATGGTGGGGCCGGCACCCTACTCCTTTGAGCCACAGGCACCACCTTAATTTGAATATTTTTAATGGAAACTTTTTAATTAAAAAAATTATAGTAAGATGTGCACAACATAAAATGTACTGTTTTAACCATTTTTAAGTGCAATCATCACCATCATTTATCTCTAGAACTTTTTCATTTTATCAAACTGAAACTCTCTACTATAAATACTTACCCATCCCCCAGCCCTGATCCCTGGAGACCACTAGACCACTATTGTGTACACTTTCTGTCCCCTGACTTTGACTGTCCTAGGTGCCTCACATAAGTGGAATCATACAGTACTGGCACTTTTGTAACTGGCTTGTTTCACTGAAACACAATAGCTCAAGGTTCATTCATGCTACATACCATGTGTCAGAATTTCCTTTCTTTTTAAGGCTAAATCAAATTCCATCACATGTCTAGACCTCATTTTGTTGACCCATTCACCTGTTAATGGCACTCAGGTTGCCCCTATTGTTTGGCTATTTTGAATAGTGCCCCTGTGAGCATGAGCATACAAGTATCTGTCCAAGTTCCTGCTTTCACCTGTGGGGGGCGTGTATCCCGAGTGGAATTGCCGGACCACTCGGAAATTCTATCTTAAATGTTTTGAACTTCTGTGCTTTGCTCTGTAGGGATTGCACACCATTTGGCATCTCACCAGGAGGGCACAAGGGTCTCGGTTTCTCATCATCCTTGCCAATACTTGCTATTTCTTGTTCTTTTTTTTAAAATATAATATCCATGATTATGGATGTGAAGTGATATCTCATGATGATTTGGGTTTGCATTTCCCTAAAGTGACACCAAGCATCTTTTCATGTGCCTAACAGCAATTTGTGTAGCTTCTTTGAAGAAATGTCTACTCAACTCTCTTGCCCATTTTTACATCAGATTGTTTTTTAAGATAAATTGCTTTTAAATAAATAAATAAATATTGCATATCTTGGTAGGAGGAGAGAGACCCAGGAGAAAGGCCATGTGAAGATATAGGCAGAGATTGGAGTGATGCATTTGTAAGCCAAAACATGCCAAGGATTGCCAGCTGTCACCAGAAGCTAGGAAAGGATTCTTTCTCAGAGCCCTCAGAATCTCCTCTAAGTTGGAAGAAGAACAGAAGTGCCCCGTGTGAAAGCTCAGCACCAGGCCTGCTCACAGTAGTCAGCACGGACCTGTGGCAGCATCTCTCGAGAGGGTGCCGGGGAATCTGGACTCCATGGGAGACAGCCTTCCAGACCTCAGGGTGAGAGTGGAGGGGAGTGCTGGGAGTTCAGAATTGCAGAGAGAATATACAGTTTTGTGCTTGACAGGAGAGTGCCATGGCACACTAGTAGGTCTTCTCTCGGAATACATTATTCTTAGTAAAGCATCACAAGAATGGAGAAGCATGAATCCCATGTACTCAATTTTGATATGAGGACAATTAATCACAAATAATGACACCGTGGGGGGGGGGGAAGTGAAGAGGCAGAGAGAGAAAGGAGGAGGGGGTGGGGTCTTGGTGGAGGCAAGACATGATTGTAAGAGGGACTTTACCTAACAAATGCAATCAGTGTAACCTGGAAAAAAAAAATTGGGCATCTCCAGAAGGCAGGTTGGTATCAGATAAGACGTCTTGTTCGTTGAAAGGCACAGGCACCCTAGTCCCGCACTGCAGAGGGCGTGAGATGGCCGGTGTGCGGTCAGTACTCCTCTTCAGATGGAGCACCTGCTTCAGTTGACGTTTAAAGAAATTTCACTCCGTGCTATATAATCTTTTGCTCTGAATAAGAAAAACAGTGATTGAAGTGGTGGGGTGGTAGGAGTAAAACACTCCCATTAAGTGTTAACATATATTATAGTTATCAAACTGGTTGAGCTCTTGGAATGAGTCAGATTAATCCCCTAACCTTAGGATATCTTTGTGTTCACACTACTGTAGGTAACACGTTTCGGTCTGTTCTCACCACCCTCTCTATCGCAATTGTGGGGTTTTTCCCAAAGACATGAGTTATAATTGAAATGAACAAATGCCTCTTTCTCTTCTTCCTTGATGTCTGACTTTGACAGAGTGACCACCTCATTCATCTGGATTGGAACCTTTTCTTGGCTACCCTGATACTGCTGTGGCTGACCATCATCATGTCCTCCAGCTGTGTCTAATCCTGAGCTTTGGGCTTTTTTCTCTATATGGGATCTTTTTTTTTTTTTTTTTTGAGACAGAGTCTCACTGACCTGAGTAGAGTGCCATGGTATAACAGCTCACAGCAACCTCAAACCCCTGGGCTTAAGCAATCCCTTGCCTCAGCCTCCCAAGTAGATGGTACTACAGGCACCCAGCATGACACCTGGCTAGTTTTGTATTTTTATAGAGATGAGGTCTCACTCTTGCTCAGGCTGATCTCAAATTCCTGAGTTCAAGCAAGCCACCAGCTATGGTCTCCCAGAGTGCTGGGACAGGCGTGAGCCACCGCGCCCAGCTCTATGGTGTCTTTCTTAAAAAACTCACTGCGTGTGCGGCTTTAGCTCTCACCCCTGTCCAGCTATTTTATACTTATCTCTGACCCAGCCTTCTCTCCTTATTTCCAGTCTGATACTTAAAATGTTTCAGATGTTTTCACTTCAAACATGCATTACATTTAACTTCCACAGCAGAGTGGTTCCTTGCCCTCTCTTACTTCTATTGGCCCTGGGACATCTGATTTTTTCCTTTCATCATCATCAACACTATGCTTTGATCACCTATCACTGTCTAAACAACTGGGCTCAATGCATAGGGCAGGGTACCTGAATGCTAAAGTTCTAAGGCCTCGTTTTCCAAAGAGCAGTTTAAAGGATGCTAATGAAAGCTGTGTTTAAGACATGTACTACTTATAGCAAGATTTAAATAATAACAGTACAATTTGTTATCTTCATAAGTTTTAAATAAAAAATATTCTTCTAATTCAGAGCTCATACCAACTCAATTCTTTTCTCCTTTATTTTACCAATGCCTGAAAAAATGATCCTGAGTACTAGGCGCAGTGGCTCACTCCTATAATCCTAGCACTCTGGTAGGCTGAGGCAGGTGTTTGAGCCCAGCCAGAGCAAGAGCGAGACCCCGTCTCTAAAAAATGGCTGGACATTGTGGCGGGCACCTGTAACCCCAGCTACTGAGGAGGCTGAGGCAAGAGGATCGCTTGAGCCCGAGAGACTGAGGTTACTGTGAGCTATGACGCCACAGAACCCTACCCGGGGTGACAGAGTGAGACTCTGTGTCAAAAAAAAAAAAAAATGATCCTCAGATTCCAAAACTATCCCCTCTCAGCACTGTTTGACCTTCCAGTCTTCTCTACACCTCAATCCTGCTACCAGACTTGATTTGTGCTTTGAGAAATGTTTTAATCTAGAAATTCTCAAAGCAGGATCAGTGGGGCCAAGAGGATTGTATTACATTTTAAAAAAGAAAAACTTACTTTGAGGTTCCTTCTACTTGTCAGAAATAGCCTGGCTCCTAATAAGTTGGTAGCTAGCGTCGTGACTGATTCATGGTTCTTGCCTGGAAACTTAACAGAAACAAGAAGGGCACTGGCAGTCTCAGAGAGGAAGCATGATAAAATAAGGCTCGGAAGGAAGGTCTGAGGGTGGGGAGTTACAGCATTGGGGATAAGATTACCAAAGCAGGTCTCAAAATTATCTTGTCAGATAAGAGACTCTGACCTAACGTTTGTGTCTGTAATGACACACAAGGAAACAACTGCAGATAGAAAGTTGGGTATCCAAGAAAGAATATGTTTATGATTAAAAAACCCATAAAATTATTGTTCGTGGGAATTACAAAATGTAGAATGGACATCTATATAAGACTGAAAAATGAAGGCCTGCAGCTCTCCGGACACTTAGTCCCAGACGTGTGTGAAGCCAGCAACTGCTCTTACTGACTCTACTAGTTTCGAATAAAGGATGCTGACAAAAACCATGTCCCTAAATTAGTAAGGAATTATAGGATAAATGGACAAAGCCATGGGGAGTACTAAGTATTTGCATATCCAATCCAAACACTGTAGAGGCATTTGAGTGATAATTGCTCCTGGATTCTGAGTGTCTGGATTTGTGCCGACTAACCTGCAGCTATCAAGTTGGACGCACTTGTTTCCTTTCCCTGTGTAACCGAGGCACAGTTAGATTGTGGATTCTTACTATAAATAAAATTATTAGCAAGAGCAACTTCAAATGTAAAAAATTAAAACCGTTTTAAAAAACTAAGTAATTAAAGGTGACATTCCTACTTTTCTCACATCTGAAAAAACGTACGAATGCAGAAACCCCGCGCGCGTTTGCCTCTTCAGTTCCGTCACTGGCATGAAATCCAGGGTCTGTGCTGCTAAGTCACTGCTGATGCAAAACAACAGTAGGTCAGCAGCCCGAGAGCAGTCCGAAGCCGGAACAAAACAGCTCAGAGACTTCCCAGGGGCGGCTGCCACGGGGGGAGCAAAGCAGAAGGCCTTTAAGGAGAAGTACCCGGGAGGGAGCCAAACACAGGCCAGCAGAAAAGCCAGTGACAGCCGGGAGTCACCTGAGAGCTCAGCACAGGGGTGCTCTCCACCAGGAGACACCCGCCCAGAAGAGAGAGCCAGCCAGAGTGGGGACTTCTAGAGTCTTGGCACACGTGACCTGTGTGAACAAAGCTGAAACAAAATCGCATTAAACTACAGAAGCACCTCACTACAGGTGTGTGAGTTAAGGACCCAAACCACACAGGGCCTCAGACCCAAGTCAGGCCCCACCCCTTCCCGCTCTCTCCCTCTGGTGAAGTTTAAAAAGCATACTCTCTAATTTAACAAGATTTCTGAAGCTCCCCCTGCACCCTGGGAACCACACTATGAACAACAGAAAAATGGAACAGTGGGCTCGGCATTGGCTCTCACGTTCTGGGGGTCGAACTCAGCAGTCGGCGCCCACAAAGGGGCCTGTCCCTGACCTCCCACTCCTTGGGGGTGTCACTGTGTGTGGCAGTCACTCTCTTTTTCTAATCCTAAATTAGTCATTTTTGAGATAAAGAAACCCTAATTTTAATGGAAATTTCATTCCCTGCATTGTCTCTGAAGGAAGCCAAGTCTCAGGGGCCTCACACTGATTTGAGGAACTCGTCTGGAACCCGAGTGTGGCCCTCATCTAGGTGCTGTTAAGCCTTGGAGAACTTGTGAAAAGATCTCAGAAGATTGTAAAACCCAGTTTAATCACCCTTCTGTTCAAATCCTGTCTCCCCACCACCCTTCTTAGTTAAGTTTGTGAAATGGTATTATTCTTTCCTATCTCATATGTCAGGATAAGCAGTCAAAATCTCCTGTCCTCACTTCTTGGAGATGTTAATAGCATGTCTGGTAAAGTCTTTTCAGCTGTTATGGTTTCATTTGTGTCTCATTAAATGTTTGCTAATAAATTTAAATTCCTGAATCAAGAGATATACAGAATTAGCCATATTGGGTATGGTCAATCCAGACATAATCTAACCAAAGACTTTTCAAAGCATTTTTCATGATTTTAGTAAATCTAACAAAATAATCAAAAATAGCAATGCACCGAAAGAATTCCACTCCCTGCAAGGCTTCACTAGGTAGAGCAGAGGAAAAGTAGGTAGATTATACCTCCTACTTCTGGTCGGCACAGTGGGTCACTTCTGTAATCCCAGCACCCTGGGAGGCTGAGGCGAGTGGATCACCTGAGCTCAGGAGTTCAAGACCAGCCTGAGCAAAAGCAAGACCCCCATCTCTAAAAAATAGCCAGGCATTGTAGCGGCCACCTGTAGTCCCAGCTACTTGGGAGGCTAAGGCAAGAAGATCACTTGAGCCAAGAGTTTGAGGTTGCTGTGAGCTATGATGTCACAGCACTGTACCCAGGGCAGCAAAGTGAGACTCTGTCTCAAAATATATATATATAGGGCGGCACCTGTGGCTCAGCGAGTAGGGCACCAGCCCCTTATACCGAAGGTGGTGGGTTCAAACCCAGCCTCGGCCAAACTGCAAAACAGAAAAATAGCCGGGCATTGTGGCAGGCCCCTGTAGTCCCAGCTACTCAGGAGGCTGAGGCAAGAGAATCGCCTAAGCCCAGGAGTTGTAGGTTGCTGTGAGCTGTGAAGACACGGCACTCTACCGAGGGCAACAAAATGAGACTCTGTCTCTACCAAAAAGAAAAAAAATATATATGTGTGTGTATATATATACACACACACACACACACACACACACACACACATCTTGCTTTAACACAATTAACCTGTTGTCTTGTAGCAAACTGAGAATAGGAGAGTGTTTCATCCCTGCATCTCAGTGCCTAGCAGTGCACACATGGGTGATTAGCAGCATTGCTTGAATAATTGAGGGTCTAGATTCTCTCTTCAGTTTCCATCACAGACTGATACCCAAAGGGAGCTTGCAGTTTACATGCAGTGTTGGAATGGGGACTTGTTTTCACTCTGAGGTCAGAAACCTCCACAGCTGAGTACTTCGGATAATGAAGGTCCCTTTTCTATATTTGCCAGCCTGGGCTGGACACAGGCAAATGTCATACAATCTGCACTTAAACATTCTTTCCTTTCCATTTTAACAGTGTTTACATTTCCTTACATTTGAAAGATTCACAATATTTATTGTATATTTCTCTGCTCTTAAGGGAAAAAAAAAGTCATGCAATGTTCACATGCAAGTTATTTTCAGCAAGCAGTTCCTTTCCTCAAGCACAAAAGGCTAGATATAAAAACAAACAAGAGAGAAAATGTGCTGTTTTAACAAATGGGTCCTTAGAGATGGATTTTAAAGCATGAGTTTTGGGTTTTTTTGATCTAGCTTTTCCCTATCACTTCACAACACTTAAGAGAAATCCTGAAATAAATCAGTGGCATTTACACAGTTTTTAAGGCTGACAGTTTTATTTTTTTTCCTGTTTTGTCTATTGCTGTGGCCAATGTAATTAGGTCATACCCATGTGAAAAGTTAGTTATACAAGAAAAATTTTGGATGTGATTTGTCTCTGCTGTTGTTCACACTATCACTGCACATGAACCGAATTCCCTTACTCTACACAATTTAGAATGGTAGTGCTGTTCCCATCAAAACCAAACAACTTGAATTCAAAGGGAAATAAATGTTTCCATTTACTTTTATATCATGATTAAACCACACTTAAAAATATTTTTAGAAGATAAACCACTGATTTTAAAACACATTTTTAATTATACAGACTAGATGGCAACCTGAGAAGGGATCATTCCAGTAGAAACAGGAAAAAGACCCAAATCATAAAAAAAGAGTATTCCAGCAAAGGCAGCAGCGATCAAATGCCAGCATGTGTCCTTGCACACTGCCCTCTAATTCATTTTGTATAAAAGTTGTTTATAAGTCTTAGGCCTTTGGTATTTTCCAGTAGACTTTTACAATGATACTGGCAGATGTAAGTTGCAGGCCCACCACTATACTGTTGCTTCTGTTCTCACACAAAAGTTAGGAAGCGTGGGAGAAGGCAGATTTTAGAAACGAATGTCTTCTAAAAAATCTTGATGTGAACTCCTTTTCTTCTTTAATAAGCCTTTGTTTTCCTTTCATTTTGGGGGATTAATTTAAGAATTCTGGTAACTATTTAATTGAGGTTCTTATTTGCTTCCAAACCTTAAACACCAAGATGAACAGATACAAAAGGCACAGTTTAACATATTTTATTGGCAGAGTATAAAGGTCAAAACTACCAAGCTTTGTAGAAACACCATTAGAAGTATACAGTGGATCCCTTGTAGAGATCAGAAAGCAGAGCCAGTGTAGGCAATGTTCATAACACAAACACAGATTTTGAATTGCTCTTTGTGACGGAAGTAGAGTCATTGACAAGAGTTCGACTAGATCGCGGGAGAATTTAAAGGGCCAGCAGAGTTTTAAGAAAGCATGAGATGATAGCTTTACGGTTCTTATGTAACATTTACTGAGCCCAAAGCATGCCAAATATTAAGCAATCCACAGAATTCCTCTGAGGCCCTACCCAGAGAGTCTATTTCCAAAAGAGATAAGGAGGTGAGCTGCCTCCGTGAAATCGAGAGACTTGGCTAATGCAGCCCTTTGGGAAATTTACACTGGGAATTGGAGCATCAGTACCCCGCTTCTACTATTTTGGTAAGGAAAAATGAGAATAAATGAGATAGTAATTTGGAAAGCAAAAGGTTTGCCTTCTAAAACAAATATGCACAGCTAATATACAGAATTCTGTGTTCGTGTTTTAGGAAGGCTAGATTTCAGAGTTACTTAAGTTTTAACCGTCCCTCCCCCAAAAAAGATTTCGGAGTGAGAGGTCAGTTTTCCTAAAGGACGGGGCCTGGCGGGTTTTATAGGGCGCTCGACATCGGCCTGAAGTGTCCGGGAATTCCCAGCTGCAGAGAGCCCGCTGTGCTTGCAGGACTTCCTCTGACGTGCCCTGTGCTTCTCTTGCAGGGACTGTATGTTTTTGTGGTTTACTTCATTTTGCACAACCAAATGTGCTGTCCTATGAAGGCCAGCTACACGGTGGAAATGAACGGGCACCCTGGACCCGGCTCGGCCTTCTTCACGCCCGGGAGCGGAATGCCTCCCGCAGGAGGGGAGATGAGCAAGTCCACCCAGAACCTCATCAGCGCCATGGACGAGGTCTGTCCCTTCTGTCACTGACGGCCCCTCCATCTCACGTGGTGCAGGAGGAATGGCACCAGGCCACGTCACACCCTGGCGTCTTCTGGCCTGTGACCCACTTCCTGCTGTGTGGTCTCACCCTGTTCCCTAACACTCTTTTTCTTCCCCGCCTGTGAGTCTACTGACCAGTGGTTTGCATTGAGAAATCAGATAAAGGATGATCGGACACCCCCTTTTTCAGAATCCTCCTGATTTGACACGGCAGTCGCAGGGTGCTGCCTAAGAAGTGGTTTTTAAACTACTCTTCCTCCTAAAAACACGTTCACAGTTATCTTCTTCACCCTCCCAACTCGCTACTTCCAGCCCAGCAAAACACTCAGTGAAAAGAAAATAAGTCAAAACTCCTTTCAGTTTAAATGCCAGAAAATATTCTAGAACAAAAGTTCCGAAGAGTGCTTCTGCAGCATTGCTGGAAAATCCAGCCAGGATTTCCTCTATAAAATCGACTTCCCACTGCTCTCCGCACTCTATCCACATTATTTAGATTTCCTGGGTATGAATCATATTGTCACCAACCCGTCAGTAATGCTGCCCTTAGCACTGGGGCCACTGCTCAGATTTGGCCATGCAGAGATGGTTTCTGAGGCATTGCTGATTGCTGCCATGTCTGAGACATACTTGGCCTCTGGTTTTTATGAACTTGTATTGCCCTCTCTGTACTAAAACCCAAAGGAACAATATTTGTGTTGGCATCCTGGAAAATGGCAGGAAATCAAGGCACATCTGTCTGAAAAGGAAAGTTAGGGAGACAAAAGACAGGTAAACAACCTACCTGCCTGAAGAGATTACTTTGTCCTTCATGGCAATATGAAAAGTAATTTTATTTACATCAGGTTAAAATTAAGGCAAATGACCACAAATCAAAAACTATATATATTTTTTAATTTAAACAGATAAAGTTTAATATAAAGAATTATTAACTGGAAACAGGAAAAAAAGAGTAGAAAGGTGGTTTTCAAGGGCTGGATGGGTGGGGGAAATGAGGGATTTTGGCCAAAGCTACAAAATTTCAGTTGTAAGAAAAGTATGATACTTAAATATTGGGATATTTCTTCGGTATCCTTAAATGTTTGGAAATACCATTTGTATATCCCAAAAGTTATTAAAACTGAACTATTTTATCTCAAAATATACCTATCAAAACAGGGTTATTTTTAGGATCAATTCAGAAATGAGTCCTAAAAAATTTTGTTGTGAATATCTGCTCAATCTGGCATTTGTTTAGATCTGAACTATCCACTGCACTAACCATTAACTTCGTGTGGCTATTTAAATTTAAACTAACTAAAACTAAATAGATTAAAGATTCAGTTTGTCATTCACACTGGCTACGTTTTAAGTGCTCAACAGCCGCATGTGTTTCGTAGAAGCCAGGTTTAAAACCTTCGTATCCCTGCAGAAAGTTTTATCGGACAGTGCTGGTCCACGTGTTCCACTCAGTGAAATTTTCTAAGATTTCATCTTCTCTCAAATTGATTTTCAAAGTCCTTAGGTCACTTTTCTCAGTGTGAGGTACCTTCTCCACCTCTCAGAAGACCTTATATTGGTAGCCGGCAGCTGTGACAGCTCAACCCATGGGCTTCGGCCACTGCTTGAGTGTCCATCGGGGGCGGCACAGAGCGCCAGAGCCTGAAGTGTGCTCACATTCCCCAGAGCTCGGATTTGGCCTCCATCCAGCTGTCAGTGAGGCCTTCGGAGACGTTCTAAAAAGCTACGCAAAGAAGGAAAAGAAGGAAAGGGGGGATTAAGGGGTTGTTTACCAGCAACCCAGAAGGAAGTGAATACATACAATTCTTTCAGGAAATAACTATCTTTATAATCATCCAATCAAAAACAAGGAGGGATTTACAGTGCAGTGAAATATTTTTTCAGTTTATCACATCGTTATACACACCTACTATATTTAAAATCTGGTGTAGTATTTCAGACTGAGGATTACAAGGATTCTTCTTCAGTTCCTATTTTTTTGTAACAGTTTTTTTTGCTCACATCTTACAAAAAAAAAATGTATTCATGGGCTTAAAAAAGAATAGTTTTCTCTTCCCACACATGACAGCATAGAAATCTACAGGTAATTCTAATAAAGAAATGAGTAAGAATCACCAGACTGGGTTGGCTCATAATTTTCTGAGCAACATAATTTTCTGAGGAACAAAGATAAAATTAAAGCTCTAATTTGAAAACAATTCAACAGTCCTCTCACAAAGTGTTTGTCGCGAGATGCAAAGATAAATTGTTCACGGTATGCATCCTAATTATGGTTTCCTGTTCTTCCTGCCCCGACCCCAAAAGGTGCCGCCGGACTGGGAGAGGGCCTCCTTCCAGCAAGCCAGTCAGGCCAGCCCTGATTTGAAGCCAAGTCCACAAAATGGCGCCACATTCCCTTCCCCTGGCGGGTATGGCCAGGGCTCGCTGATAGCTGATGAGGAGTCCCAGGAATTTGATGACTTGATATTTGCCTTAAAAACTGGTACGTATGCACCCACAGTGCACGTTAGAAGTTGGCTCTCTTGCTGTGCTGTGGTTTATATTTTCTTCCCATGAAGTCGCAGAAGTACAATCAGGCACCCTCAGCACATCCTGATTCTCGTGACCCATTCCCAATCCCAGCCGGACTCCAGGATATTTTGTTCTTGGCACCAAACATAACACAACCTAAAAATGATTTACAATTTGCTTTTAATAAGCAGGCATAACCTAACTAAATGTAAATATCCCTGCCCTGCTATCTTGCTAGAACACCAAGATACTATGGAGACAAGTTCGTTACGAGACAGTTGGTGGGGGTATCACTGAGAGAGTCCTGCCTCTGACCTGCCAAAGAGTCCTTCTAACAGAATGTCTTTGAAGTGGAAAGTTTCCGAGGCAACATGATGAACATTATGTGTTCTATAGTTCCCAGAGTACCATCATACACAGTAAGTCAGGGACTCTTCCTACATATTTAGTCCCGCTCAACTTGTGAGCCTACTGGATGGCTCTGGCGGAATAAGTGCTACAGCACAAAAAGATGGCGGAATGCCTTGATTGAAAGTCACATGCTCCCAGGGGAAAGAGTTAATGGATATCATTATTTCTAGGGCATCTAAATGACATCCACGTTCATAGTATATAGTATTTTGTCAGAAATGCTACTTTGAACATGAAGAGTAATTTGAGTTATTTTCAAATCAAATATACAATTTAAAAAACTTGTTTTTCCTCAGAAAGATGTTGAACTGTCACTGTTTTAAAAATTCTGAAGAACTTTTCATTTCTAGATACCCACACCAATAAGAAGACACGTCCATGCCCAAGTGGAGTTTTTAAAATACGTGTCCAAAAGTGCATTTCTCTGTATCAATTTGCCTGTACGTTCCCTTGCTAAAACAATTCTTAATCATCGTAAAGTAAAAATTTTATATCCTAAGGATTACTCCAGAATTCCTAGGAATAAAGTCACACGTTCATGTTTCATATTTTACAACTTGTCCAAGATCACATAGTTAAGAAACGGTGGTGGCAGAAAGTTCACCAAGGCCTCCTGGCCCCTGGATCTCTGCCCTCCGCCAGTGTGCCCGGCTCTGGGTCTGCGGTCTCAATGCCGCACAGCCTCGCCAGTGCTTCACGGGGGGCCGCAAGTCTACTGACGTGAATAAGACCGCAACCTTATATTCAGAATAGTGCTTAGTAGTTAATAAACCTGTGGTAGATAGTATGGAATAATGGATGAATGAATGAAAATAATGAAATTTACGTTGGCTGGGAAGAATAGACATTCATCTAAACATGACCTAATGTAAGTAATAGAAAGAGTTGTAATGAATTACTCTGGAAATCAAGGTGGGGACCCCTTTCTATTGATTCTTGAAGAATGTGTAGGTTATACACAGGTAAAGACCAGAGGAAAGGGAATTATGAACTAAAGGAATAGAATTCGTCCAAGCCCAGAGGCCTTCCCGCATGTGGCCTGTTTGGAGGCTCCCCAGAGCAGAGGCCGAGCGAGCCGGGCCCTGGAGGAAGGCCTGGCAGGGAGCTTCCTGCACAGTTGGTGATCCATGGTTCCCTGCTGGCTTTCAGCGAATGCCCTCCTTGAGCAATTCATCGTCATTCCTCAAGTGGAGAATCCCCTGACCAAATATTTTTGGAAAATTATAGAGAGTCACTATTCACATTAGCATTTTAACAGCCCTAAAAAGTCCTAGAGTAAGGAAATCCACTTTATTTAATTTAATCTGCTGTTTCCAGGACACATTCAGTGATCAATTGATTTAGGGAGAGCAGTATATTTACTGGTATTGTGTATAATATGAAAATGTGTTTGGATGCTGTGGTAATGAGGGGGATTTCTATATAATGAGCTATAGGGGTTTTTGAAGAGAAAATACATCCCATTGATTTTTTTGAGGTGAGATAATGCTTATAAAAGTATGGAGATGAAATTTCAAAGCAAGATCAGCAAGGCTGGGAGGTTATTACAGTTCAGGTCTGGAGGAATATACTATCCAGAACATTTGTTTATTAATTTGTTTGCAGGGGGAAACTGATGAGTTCAGAGTTGGGCATTAGGCCTGGTAGATCCAAATATTCAGGTTTGGATCTTGGGTAAGGGACCGAGGGGGGAGGTCAATAACTGAGATGCATGGACACAGAGCTTAGATTTGAAGTGATGGGTGTGGGTAAGTTTGATCTGGGAAAATGGAAAGAGAAAGAAGAAAAGAGAAGGGAGGTGGAGCGACGGAAAGGAAGGAAGGGCAACAAGAATGTCCTAGAAAAGAGTCTCACAGAGAAACTGTGGCAAGGTCTAAAAGAAAAGTAACAGGGCAGAGAGTTTCAGGAGGGAAGGAAAAAGAGATCAGCTGCATGAAACGCTCCTGAGAGCTGGGCTGGGCCTTCCCGATTGCAGACAGTTCTCAGGGTATTGTGTGTCCTAAGCACCCGTGTCATCAGTGGTGGATGCTGCAGCACTGGAAACATGACATGAATTCTTGGAGCATAATTAAATTAGATCTATGTTACTATATATATAACAACAGTTAATGTCTTCAGTCCAGGAATGTGTGGAATGACTTGCTTACTTATATATCTAGTGTAGCCTTCTTTAGAGTTCCCTCAACGCATTAGGAAATAAATACTTTACAAGACCAAAATAACAATCTCTAACATTGCTTTCCTGTATTTTTAGAAAACGTACTGTAATAATCAGGCACCACTCCCTGGACATTTTCCCTCAGAGAATGTGGTCAAATAAAGGGGCAATGCAGTGGCCTTCCAGCCCCAGAAGGCGCAGCCCCATTCATAAGGTGTTTTGTGTGACTCACGTAGCATTTTCACATTTTGGAACCAATATTGAAAATTTAGAGATATCGTGTAAAAATCTAGAAGTTCTAGTCTCAGCTACCATAACACAGTGGTTACGGCGCCAGCCACATACACCGAGGCTGGTGGGTTCGAATCCAGACCGGGCCCGCCAAACAACAATGACAACTGCAACAAAAATAGCCGGGTGTTGTGATGGGCGCCTGTAGTCCCAGCTATTCAGGAGGCTGAGGCAAGAGAACAGCTTAAGCCCAAGAATTTGAGGTTGCTGTGAACTGCAACGCCATGGCACTCTACCGAGGGTGACGTAATGAGACTCTGTCTCAAAAAAAAAAACAAAAATTAGAATTTCTAGAAAAGTATAACAGCAAAGTAACAGTGCCCAGCACAGCACCGTCAGATGGGAGCTGAGTCCTCTGCCCTTTGGACGTGAGCTGTTTAGTTTGCCCAGTACCCCTGACATCCATGTCACTGGTTCTTGCCAGTTGCCCTGGCCTCTGTGACATGAGCTTGCAAACCTTGATCTGTCTCTGAGCACCCGCACTATGGGCCACCCCACGTCAAATGCTAGGAACAGGAGGTCTTCCAAGTCTTTTATTGGAACCCCTGAACAACTTCTTTCTCTCTTTTTTTTTTTTTTTTTTTTTTTGAGACAAAGCCCTGGTGTCACAGATCACAGCACCCTCAAAATCTTGGCCTTAAGCGATTCTCTTGCTTCAGCCTCCCAAGTAGCTGGGACTACAGGTGACCACCACAACGCCAGGCTGTTTTTAGAGATGGAGTTTCACTCTGGCTCAGGCTGGTCTCGAACTCGTGAGCTCAGGCAGTCCACCTGCCTCAGCCTTCCAGAGTGCTAGGATTACAGGTGTGAGCCACTGCACCCGGCGTATTTAATGTAGTGGGCCAGGTATAGTGGCCCACACCTGTAATCCTAGCACTCTGGGAAGTGAAGGTGGGTGGATTGCCTGAGCTCAGGAGTTTGAGACCAGCCTGAGCCAGACCCAGCCCAAACAAGAGCAAGGCCTGGTCTCTACTAAAAATAGAGAAACTAGCCAGGTGTTGTGGTGGGCACCTGTAGTCCTAGCTACACGGGAGAGTGAAGCAAGAGGATCACCCAAGAATTTGAGGTTACTGTGAGCTATGATGCCACGGCAAGACTGGGTGATAGACTGAGACTCTGTCTCAAAATAAATAAATAAAATCAAAGATAAAGTAGTAACCCTTTATATGTATTTAAATAACCATCTGAAGTATTTTTCCGTAATAAATTTAAATAGTATCAAATAGTGTAACTTTCACCTTATTATAAGTTTTGGTATTTTTAAATAAAAATTTATATTATTCTTTTAAACTAATCCAACGACATCTCAATACCTTAGCAATTTGATACCCACTATTATTCATTTTAAAAAATATATGAACAGCCTTTTCTCTTACAGTTGGAAATGTTACATCATTCCCTTTTCTCCTTGAACTTGAATTTCCATTCTACTTTGTCCAGAGAATTTTATCCTCCTGTAAAATACATTATGCTTCACCCACTCATATTTCCTTCCAACAAAACATATTTATACATTTAAACTTAAATACTTTGATATTCTAAAGCATCTAAAATTTCTTTTATACCTTTATTATTATAATATTACTCTACAGTTCAACAAATCAAAATGAATAACAAAAACATTAAATGTTTTGATAACTGGTTATCAAAGAGGAAAATGAATCTCATCAGAAGAATGCGGGTGGAAGTTAGAGAGCTAGGAATGTGCCCCTATTGTCCCTTCTACTTAAAAATTCCACATTACAAAGATTTTCTTGTTCTCAATGAACAGTTTCTGTAGTGTACCTGAGAATTTTCCACTAGAGATTGCACATAACAGTTAGCCACCGACTTCTCACTATGGTCCAGGTTTTGGGCAGGCCTCCAGCTTTTCACTGCATCTGCATCGCACCTCAGAGAACATTACAAATTTAAGGCAGAAATGGGCCATTGGCATTCAACAGCCTTTTAGCCTTCTCCTTCCTTAGCTTTAGGAGCACTCATAATGAAGTATTCTGTAAACACAGATGCAGGGCAAAAGCTTACTGTGGTTTTTATTAAGGGTCCAAATATTCAAAGTGAAAGAAATGCGTCCTTAGTTACGGGACTTCCTATCCTATGGTAGAATCAGATGGGCAGAGATTTGTTTGTCCTTCTTGCCCGTGAATCGGTTTTATCTGTGTACTTCCCTTCCCCTAATTCCTGTACTAAAATATGTATATAATATATATGTAATAGTGAGGATGGAGGTCACTAAGTCACATGTAAGCAGATAGGTCACAAGAGTAGGAAATGGGATCCATCCAAGCACAGATTCCCTCTTAGAAGCAGGAAGGGTGGCCAGATGAACATGTTGAAATAAGAATCAGGACGAGTCCTGGGCCAAAGCTTTTAAGGTTGGGATTCATCTCAGTGCCCCAGATACCCAGCAGAGCTGGGCTTCTCAATGAGTGCCCCACACAGGACCCACGGCTGGCTGGGTTGGTTTCAGGAAGGGGGACTGACTAAGTAGGCCTTTCGGTAGCCTTGATACCATCATCCGTGCCCTGTGAACCTCTCTTAGATCTCATTGTCCTCCGAGTAGGAGAAAGGTTGAGTGGTGTAAGCACAGACTAGATTATTTACATTAACTCAATAGGGAGGATACCTTCCCTGGAAGCTGCAGAATTTTGTGTCAGAATGTCATTTTTCTAAGAAGCAAGCAGGAGACCTCACATTCTTCAGCTAAGACATTCTCTTTCTAATTGCATCAACCTTGAACAAGATAGACCCTGTGAGAGAGAAGAAAGCTCAGATAACCAGTTTCCAAATTAGAAAACACTGTCACTTCTTTATAAGCATTTACAAATATGTTAGCAGGTTCCAAGTTCATGTTTAGCAACTATAATTGAATTCTGAAGTGAGCAAGGTAATGTTTCTGAAGCTAATAAATTAGTGTATACTTTTCTGCCTATTTTAAAGTTGCAATAAAGGAATATATATTAAAATTGATTTTAAATGGAAGCCTTGGCCTCAAAGCCAGTCATGGACTTATTTTTCCATCTCAGTTGTAACCATACTAAATAATTTTGAAAAAGTAAAAGAAAACCCTATCGACATCTTTAATTTTGTTAAAATAATTTGTCTTTCTTTGAAAAATCCACATTTTACTATGAAAAAAGAAGACATAATGCCCTTCAATTAGTTGTTCCTAAAGTGCAGTGGCTTTCCACAGGCAAATGAGACACTCAGTGCTGAACTAGAGGCATCATGGTTAATATTAGTTGTTTTTTTTTTTTTAAATAAAATTGTCTAATGTATCCTCAGTGTCCCCAACCAGCACTTGAGAATGGGAGCAGTTCCTGTGGGACAACTGCATTTTAGGGATGAGGAGAAGGTGCCACACCAGCCAGAGCAGAGACTCAGTCTCCACTGGGGGCTGGGGGGGTTGGGGAGTCAGTCTCTCTACATCCCAACAAGAAATGTCTTGAGCAATGGCGTTTTTTATGTTAATCCCAAGCTGAGAAGATTGCTGAAAAATGTGCATCCTGAAGCATATTTTGCTCCTCAGAAACAGGGTCTTTCTTCACCAGGGCTTCTCCCAGAGTCACAAGACTGATTCTCCACCTCTCCCTGTCAGGGTAAACATTTATTTCTCTATCACAAACCTAGAAATGATTTATTTTCCAGTTAGAAGAAAATAAATGACAAGTCCTTGGCCACAAATAAAAACATTCAGAATCAAGGTCCAAAAAACTCACACTCCTCAAAGAACTCATCAGTAAAGTTCTCTTTGAGAGACATCACATCAAACCCCACTGTGCCCTGGGGCTAATCTCCGCCTTGCTCCTTATCATGTCACTGAGCCCTTCAGCTCCTCCTTGCCTGCATCCTTCTACTGCAGGGATCAGAGTCACACTCGCCTCGTCCTTATGGATTGGACACTATCTTACCGATTCACTGAGGTTCTCTCCAACTGGACTGTTCCCCTGTCCCCCTGGCAGAGAAGCATTGGTCCTTTGTCTTTTTAAGGCATAGAGGCAGGTGCCAATGTTACCTTTGGGGGTCAGGCAAATACCATGGGATGATTCAAGAGGGCTGGGTAAAAGCAGTGCCAAACTGTAGGGGAGTGCCTGGCCCAAGTTCACGCAAGTCCAGTGTTGTCTGATCTTTTGGGGCGTTTTCAAGAGAAAATAGATATCTGATTTTTTTTTAATGTTCAATGCATTTCATTTTTAAATTTTAGCATCTTACTAAGTTTTTAGAGAAACATTGTCATTAGAAGTATTCTAGTTCTTGAAAGAGTTCATAGAAGTTTGTTAAACTTTTGCTTTACAACTTCACTAATATATTTTATATAGGAGTACAATTAAATTTATCATTGAAAAGCAAGCCTTTCAATCTGAAAGAGTGATTAATAATTTTGCCAGGTATAAGAACCTTTATTTTCAAATATTACATCCTCCAGCTCCCTATTTCAAAGGAACGACAAAAGGAGTGTTTGTAAAGGGTATGGATCTGGGCCTTGGTAAATGGACAGGAAGCTGCCCAGGCCAGAATTAACGTGGTACATTCAGGACCAATCAGGAGACCTGATCAGTTCAGAGAAATCTCTCCAATCGGCAAAGGTTGGAATACATCTATGCAGTAGGGAAGAGCCAGATTCCGAGGTGTTTTGAAAGGTAATGCAAGGGGTCCCAGACTTGATACAACTGGCAATCGTAATTTGATGTTTTCTCTTAAGGAAAGGGCAGTGGAATGCAGAAAGGACCCCAGGGAAAAAATGAGTGACAGGATGGAGGAGGCATATCACGCACTAGGATGCAGAGCGGAGTTTGTTAATACACTCAGCAAACATTTACTGAACCCCCGCCATGTATGGGCATGGTCCTGTGAGTTAGGAAATAGATAGGACAGACAAAATCCACTGGGGCAGGCAGAATCATTCAAAGACAATTACTGTGTTTCCTTGGGTGCAAAGGTGATCCCTGAGGAGACTTTAGTAGCAGGAGTGAAGGCAGCCAGATCAAAGGGCTGGGGAATGACAGGGGCATTCCAAGCAAAGGCACCAAGGATGGTGTGACACAGTGTGAAGAGGGAGGGACCTGAGCTTGGAGATACTGATGAGACATTAGGCCGGAGCACAGGCAAGGGTGGGACAATTCCTTAATACTGCAGGGAGGTTTGAGAGAAAGCAGAGACGCTCTGGGAAGAGCCCAGAGATCAGAGGTGGAGATGGGCAGGTTTTGTGTCACAGAAGCAAAGGGGGGAAAATGGAGTTTCAACAGCAGCCTTTAACAGAGAGGGCATGAAGGGTACAGGCCTGGAAGACGGAGAGCTTGGGTAGAAGAAGGTCATTCTAAGGCTACAGCTTTTGTCTCCAAAGAAGCTAGGATGACGCCCCACCACCTCCCCCCAGCTGCCGGCTCTGCAGAATCGCCTTTCCTCAGTCCCAAACAGAAAGGGCATCCTCTTTCTCACTTTCTTCCTTGTTTGCACAGTCTAGTGGCCAGCAGAGGAGGGGAGCTGGGAGCTGCAACCTCTGGTGATTCATGAGCGTGCCCTGTGACCACATCCGCTTCTCTCTCTCCCACACACACAGGGAGAGCAGAATGGTCGGTGTGCCCCTGTGCACTACAGAAGAAAACAAGGTGTTACTGTAGCATAGTTTTAACTCTTCCCTGTTATTCTGAGTTGTGAAAAAAAGTAGCAAACAGAGTGGCGCCTGTGATTTAGCGAGTAGGGTGCCAGCCCCATATACCAAAGGTGGTGGGTTCAAACCCGGCCTCGGCTGAACTGCAACAAAACAGAAAACTAGCCAGGTGTTGTGGTGGGCGCCTGTAGTCCCAGCTACTCGGGAGGCTGAGGCAAGAGAATCTCCTAAGCCCAGGAGCTGGAGGTTGCTGTGAGATGTGTGATGCCATAGCACTCTACCGAGGGCGATAAAGTGAGACTCTGTCTCTACAAAAAGAAAAAAAAAAAAGTAGCAAACAGTGGAGTGTCCTCAAAACAGAGATTCTGGGCACAGTCTGCAGTTAACAGCGGCCAGCGCCTGGGATTCCCGTGTGGGTCTGTCTCGGCACTGCCTTAGGCAGAATGTTTACCTCGGATCGCACCTGAACCATCCGAGCCCAAGTCATCAGCGCACTGACGCGACTCAGGAGCTGCTCTTAGATCACCACCTGACGCCGAGTGGCAGTGACGGACGCTCAGTGCATGTGGAGCGGGAGGTTGTGTGTTTGATAATAGCAAATCTTACCCCCTCACTGAAAAGGTTGAATAACCTGCCTGATTTTCTATTTTGATGAGCCCTCAGTTCACAAATGCTCTTCTTGGTAGATTACACCTGTCCACCAGGTGCAAACAGAGATTGAGAACCCAAAAATGTACCTCTTTAGAAAGTAATTTCTACTTTAAAATACTACCAAAGGAAATATAAAATATAATTCTGTAATTGTTAGGTATTAATAATATATATTCTAAATGTAGAGCTCATTTTTTATAAATATAGTAGACTTTCCTGAGCGATAGTGAGACCCCGACTCCTAAAAAAATGGAAAAACCCAACTGGGCACCGCGGTGAGCACCTGTCATCCTAGCGGCCGGAGGCTGAGGCAGCGGGATGCCCACAGTCTGAGTCTGAGGTTGCAGTGAGCTATGACACCATTGCACTCTGCTCAGGGAATAGGGTGGAACCCTGTCTCTCTCTATATAGAGAGAGAAATAAACATGTTTGGAATACTGTGGCTTGATCCTTAAGAATTCCCCGCACTAATCCTTTGAGGTTTTATGTTTGTTCTGTTTCGGCTGCAGGTGCCGGTCTCAGTGTCAGTGATAATGAATCTGGTCAAGGCAGCCAGGAGGGAGGCACCCTGACTGACTCCCAGATCGTAGAGCTCCGGAGGATACCCATCGCTGACACGCACCTCTAGTGCCCCACTAACCCTTAGGCTGCGGAGACGACCACATTTGTATTGGCTTTTGTGCTGAGATTCTATAAGTACGTGCAGCTGAGCGGTAGAAATCTGTGACGTGAGCTGGATGACTAATATGGAAGTGATTGCTGTATTTGGAATATAAATTACTTATTTTGTGCAACCTGAAAATTCACTGCTGTAATGAAAGACTGGGTCAGTTTTTATCAGCTAATAGAATGTACACATTTGAGTATATCAGTTGTTTTTTAATCACCCTACATGGCTAACATTGTTTAATAAAAGTAATAATCAATAAAAGCAATAAAACCCATTTAGTATCATCCAGGTTCATTACTCATAAAGAAACATTGTGAAAGGACACCGTCTGAATGTTGTCGAGCACCTGATGCCACATGGCCTTGATCCAGGTGAGCCGGATTCACAACTTCACTGCAACTATAAGACTTTAAGTCCTAAAACCACAGAAATGGTTGTCTGTCCATCCCCCCGCACCTCAGCGTTGATAGGACACTGAGGTTGGCATAGTCTTCCCTCAACAGCACCTATTTCCACTCATTCTAAAATTAGGATCTGAACATTTTCCAGAATAAATGTTCTGTCCCCAATTAAAAATAACTCCATCATGCATTTTCACACAGCTAAGAAAAGGATTATTCAAACAATACAGAATTTGGGAGAAAAATCTCTTGGTTTGGACTTTTCAGTCTGTCTTTGTCTTGGAATGAGAAGTCAGAGGGTCCATATGAGAACAAAGGCTGTTGTGTTCTGATGATTTCACTGACTGTGGGTCCAGAAGAAGCATTCAGAAGAGAACGATTTTGACCTTTTGTGTTAGAATTCTTAAGTATTTTTCAGAAAATCAGTATCATTGCAAGAAAAATTAAAATTAAAAAAATCAAGAGATAGTTTTATTTCATTGATGGTTTCCTCTGGAACCATAATTAAAATGTCCAAGTGCTGGCTTAGTACCCCTAGTACAGTGATTACGGTGCCGGCCACATATACCAATGATGACAGGTTCGAACCCGGCCTGAGCCAGCTAAGCAACAATGGCAAATGCAACAACAAAAAAATAGCCGGGCGCCTGTGGTCCCAGCTACTTGGGAGGCTGAGCAACAGAATCACTTAAGCCCAAGAGGTGGAGGTTGCTGTGAGCTGTGACTCCACAACACTCTGCCAAGGGTGACATAAAGAGACTCTGTCTAAAAAAAAAAATGTCCAGGGTGGCGCCTATGGCTCATCGAGTAGGGCCGTGGCCCCATATACCAAAGGTGGCACGTTCAAACCCGGCCTCTGCAAAACAGAAAAAGAGCTTGGCGTTGTGGCAGGCACCTGTAGTCCCAGCTACTCGGGTGGCTGAGGCAAGAGAATCGCCCAAGCCCAGGAGTTGGAGGTTGCTGTGAGCTGTGTGATGCCATGGCACTCTACCGAGGGCAACAAAGTGAAACTCTGTCTCTACAAAAAAAAAAAGTCTAAGTGCTTCTAAACTCTACAAATCCAAGGGCTCTGTCATCACTATTAAGTATGACTTTGCTTGTTGTAAAGCCTGAGGAGGCATTATTTGTCTTGATAAATTATAATGTGACTTTCCTATTCCTATCGGTTCACCCTTCTCCCAGCCCTTCCCCTTACATGGAGTTTTGATTAGTAGATTGTTGTTACAAGCAGACAACAAAGGCTGTAAAACTAAGTGGCTGCATCTTTAATGGAGTCAGAATCTTCTTTTTAGGAACTTTAGAAAAATCACGGTAATAAGATTGAATTGACCTTAAGTAACAATTTAGTTGCTTCTTCTAACTTACAGCATTAACTATAGTTTATGCCATGATAGAGTTGATGCAATTAATGAAATTCATTATGATACATAAAATGGAAGGTGGAAATTCTAAAATTGGTAAGCATTCTAAAACTGTTAATGAATTTTAAAAAATTTGAAGCTTAGGCAATAATTACAAAAATAGGAGATTTCATTGTGTAGAACCACAAGTAATAATCACTGGTAACATTTTTAGCAAATAACGAATTCTCTAACAAAGGCAATGGTCAACAGCTATTTTCTTTTCTACTTGTCAGAATTTGGTAAAACCTGGCAAAAAGCATGACCAATCAGGGACACCTTTCTTACCTCAGGTCACTGGAGTTCTGTTGCTATCTGAATTGCCATCTTAATATGGAAACAAAAGGATTTCCTCCCACTGATGAGCATGATTCTTGTAAATACTGGAAAGAAAGGCCAAAGTTTCTAGAAGCCACAAAACTAAAAACAAGTAAGACTCATATGCCAGTAGCAGTAATGGTTAGCCATCCTGTTTCCTCCCAATATAGATTAAAATGAGGCATCTTCCAGGGAAGTATAGGACTGTGAAGGAAGAAGCAAATCAAATCAAATTCTCAAAAATGAAAACTGCACTGAGAACCCTGGAGGGCAACCCTGGCCCCTGACCCCCAGCTTCCTGGGAAATGAGGGTGCATCAGACTGGCCACAGCCATTGCCCCACTGATGGACATGGTAGTAAAAATAGGAACTGAGAGGCTGCAGGTGCGAGGGTGGGCTGAGAGGGGACAGGTGGGGCACTCGGGTTTTGCAGACCACTCTTACCTACCACCCGGGCTCACACCTGGCTTTTCTACAGCTATGGGCCCCACGCCCCACACCTCATGTGAGAGAAGGAGTTGGCACTGTGGCTCCACTTCTGCCCTCTTAAAAATTTAAATACAAATTGGGGGCCAAAAATGTGGATGCATATTATACAGCAGGATGCATTATACACAGCAAAGTACTATAACTTAAATTTCAGCAGGGTCAAACTATACTTTTTGTTCATAAACCTTTATGAGTTTATGAGCAAAATCACAAATTGGAATTTTTTAAAATTTACAACGTACTGCTAGCTTTTGTTTCTAACATTAATGATGGAAAGAGACGATACAAATCACTTCAACATCTCTTGGGGTTTGGAGTATGATTATATGTGCATATAAAATTTATTTCAAAGG
The DNA here is from genome assembly GCA_963574655.1 of Perodicticus potto. NCBI lineage: Eukaryota > Metazoa > Chordata > Mammalia > Primates > Lorisidae > Perodicticus > Perodicticus potto. The sequence continues at coordinate 99,242 of CAUYRH010071623.1, forward strand.
TAAAAGTGTCTGTGAGAGAAAGAGTGTGTGTGTGTCAGAGAGAGAGAGACTGAAAAAATTCCTGGGAATTCAGAGCAAGAAAAGCAAGAAAAATCATGGTAATAATTTTCATTACAGTTTATAATTGATGACTAAAAGATAACTATGGAAATCTGATTTGGGAGGTTTATGAAACTGTCCATCATCCTGGCCCACATTATACAACCTTACTCTACGGTCGCCAAAATCATCCTGTTGATGTGTAGACATTACAGGAGGGAGGTGGTAGTCATTTAATGAAAGAATCTGAAGAGTACGTAAGAAAACTAACATAAACTAAAAAGGTGCTTAAGAACTATCCAGGCCACCATGTTCTTTTCCTATATATTGTATGAAATGACACAAGTATCTTACAGTAAATAGACAGTTCCTCCTTTACAAAGATCATCTTTGTTCCCAGGTTTCATTTGCACTGTCACATATTCCAGAATTTTCTCTTTTTTACGGCTAAGTAGTTTGTATTCCATTGTATGAATATGCTGGGAGAATGGGGACCAAAGACCCCATTCTTGGCAAGGGAAAGCACCCCCAGAAGAAGAGGAAAATTAAAAAATAAGCTGAGTGAGGCAGAACAAAGGAAAGTCAGCTAGTTTACATTTAAGCTAGCCACTGCTAGAAGCCTTCCTGCCTTTTCTAAATTTCTAGCCTGTTGGGATACAGCTTACAAACACTCTGCTGGTTCTGTAAGCACTCTGAGGAAAATAATGGCCATACAAGAGACTGTGGCAAGTCCTAGGAAAAGATACTTCTTCTAGGGTGTTTCCTGCCCATTAAACAGGCAAAGCAGATACCCATTGTGGAGATTTGCATTTACCTGGGGCAGAGATCAAGGGAATAGCTCAAGCCCTGAAATATGGGCAGAAGAGCTTATATCCCTTATCGCAGAGGAAGCTCCTCTGTGGTGGTGATGGGAGGAAAATTCCTCCCTCCCGCCAGTTCCTTAGAGGAGATTAATGCCAGTGACGTTTTAGTCCACAGGGAACTAGCGGAGTTTAACAACTCCCTAGAAATCTGCACGTGTGATCTCAAGCAGGAGGCTCTCCCAATACAAGGCTCACATTTCAGATTTCTCAAGGCTACCCTTAAGGTTAATAATAACAATAGGAGCTGATATGCTCAATCAGAGATACTACTGGCGTCTTTGTTTCCTCTCTCATCTTACCCTCTGGGCATATGGACTTCAGTAAAAGTATTTGCGTGGAGTAAACACTCAGCGCCATTGCCAGAGCCCACAAACGGGCAATGGAGCCCTGAGCTCCCACTTTCAATTCTACTCTGTCTCATGTCTCTTTCTTTACCACTGTTTCTAACTTTATAATTCTTCAGTCGATTGCAGCCAGTTTCCACGGACCCTGCACCCAGGCCGGACCTCAACATGAATACACCACATGTTCTTTATTCTTAAGTCAGCAGACATTGGAGTTGTTTCCACATCTTCCCTGTCATGAATAGTGCCGCAGTGAATATAGGAATGCTAATATCGCTTTGAAATTCTGATTTGAACTCTTTTGGATGCACACCCAGAAGCAGGACTGCTAGATCGTACAGTAGTTCAATTTTAATTTTTTGAGGAACTTCCATCCTGTCTTCCATAGTGGCCACACCATTTTGCTTTCCAACCATCAGTGTGCAAAGGGTTCCAGTTTTTCCACATTCTCACAAACCCTTGTCTTTGGTTTTGTTGATAAGAACCATCCTGACAGGTGAAAGGTAATATCCTATTGTGGTTTCCATTTCCATTTCCCCGATCACTACTGTTGCTGAGTGTTTATTCACGTACCTGCTGGCCATTTGTACGTCTCCTTTGGAAAAATGTCTATTCAAGTTTTTAGCCCATTTTCAATTGGGTTATTGGGGGAGATTGTTTGTTTGTTTGTTTTGCTTTGAGTTGTGGAAATTCCTTGTATATTTTGGAGATTAACCCTTTATCAGACACACGGTTTGCAAATATTTTCTCCCATTCCACAAATTGCCTTTTCACTCTGTTGATAAGTAAAATAATCCATCACAGAAAGACTAATACTACATAATTCCATGTATATTCTTATTCTATAAATTTGACTATTACTAACAAAGTCACATTCATAGAATCAAACAGTAAAATAGTAGTTGCCAGGGGATAAGGGAAAGGAGAATGAGGAGTTAGTAATCAATGGGCATAAAGTTTCCACTAAGCAAAAGGAATAAGCCATACACATTGTTACCCACTATAGTATATCTATAGTCAACAAGAATGCATTGCACACTTAAAACATTTGGTAAGAGTGTAGGTCCCATGTCAGTTGGAGTAGCTTGATCGCTGTTAATCACTGCAAGAGCAGCATGGCATGGAGAAGGAAGTTCAAAGATGTTTTTAAGTGCTCTTCAATCTCTCTCTCTCTCTTTTTCCTTGACATAGGGTCTCACTCTATCATTCTGTCATCTGGGCTAGAGTACAGTGGTGACATCATACTCGTGGGCTCGAGTCATCCTCCTGCCTCAGCCTACAAGGTTCTTCAACCCATTGGTAACCAGTAGTAAACTCTTCCAGAATCCCTCACGATATCTGTGAAACCCCAATGAAGCAAACTGTGCTAAACTGGAAGCTCCTTAAGAGCATTCCCACTCTTATTTGCCTGTGTCTCACAAGTTTGGGTAGCCTAAGCACCTAACACAGTGCCTGAGACAGAAATGATGCCAAATAAATATTTGTTGAACTGAAAAAATTGTTATCTTTATCCTAAAACTAAATTAGAGCATCGTTTTTCTTGATTTTTTATAGTTTAGTTACAGATGTTTTGCCTAAAAAATACCCAACTAGATGGCAATTATTAAACAAATCAGATGCTATGTCATCTCCGTGTTACCCAACAGCTTTCATTTTCAAAGCTATAATTTGATGAATTACATCTGTAATTCACTCTGCTTCCTAGTTATCCAAGGAATCTTGAAACCACTAAAGACGTAAGAAAAACTTGTTTTCATTTTGGCAGTAGTCTCTAAAACAGGTTTCAAACTAGAATGGTTTTTTAGGGATTACTGGGGTCGAGAGGAAAGCCAAGCTGAGAGAAAATGGATAGCAAAAGGTGATATGTGTACTCAGATCTCCTTCCTGCTTCACAGCCTCTTAGTGAGAGGGACTTACTTCAAAAATTACATATGCATTAATCTTTTGTAACCAGATGGTCATAATCCATAATATCTCTCTCCTCCTAACCTGATTCCACAGTAGGAAGTCAAGCATGCATTTGCCATGTAATGGTTGACTTATTATGCCTGTGCTAATATGTTTGAAATGTTGGTCTACATGGTGATACCCAAGAAAACATGTAACTTCAAATCTTGGTAAACTGAGGGAATGAGACTACTTGTACAATGAAAGCAATGTTATCAGACTATTATTGTCCAAGGTTCAGAAGAACGTACTGTCATCTCCATAACTGATTGATAACTCTGTTTTGTGCTGTTAGGAAAGAGTTATTGGTAAGAGTCAAGACTTTCCCATATCTGGCCACATCACAATTCCTTGAGACAACCCTAAGGATTATGAGTCAAAAGTTATTGCTTCCTGGTGATCACCAAGATAAAGACTGAACTGAGGAAAGTAGATCTTTTTTTCTGGCACCAAAAATATTTTTGAAAAAGAAAATAATTTTATAAAGAATAAACATTTTAAAGCAAGCAAAAATATATTTTGGGAAAATGCACAAAATTGCAATTTGCTAATGTAGACCTTATAGCAAGCACAACAGAATTGAAAAACAGGAAGGATGAACAAAAAGAACAGATTTTATTTGAATTTATCTTTGGTGCAGATATTTAAAACCCCTATAAACTAGAACAGTATAGAGTATTTTGAAAGAGAGAAAAAGTATATTTAAATCCTATGAAATTTCCTTTCGAATACTGTTCACATAGTAAAGAAAGTTTTGGATCTCTGTTCTTTCTCCTCTTATTTACCCTTTCTTCTTTTTTTTTTTTTTTTGAGACAGCCTCAAGCTGTCACCCTGGATAGAGTGCTGTGGCATCACAGCTCACAGCAACCTCCAACTCCTGGGCTCCAGCGAGTCTCCTGCCTCCACCTCCCAAGTAGCTGGGACTACAGGCACCCACCACAACGCCCGGTCATTTTTTGGTTGCAGCCATCATTGTTGTTTGGCGGGTTCGGGCTGGATTTGAACCCGCCAGCTCAGGTGTACGTGGCTAGCGCCTTAGCCCATTGAGCCACAGGCGCCGAGCCTACCCTTTCTTCTTTTTCTCATACAAGCATGCTTATTTTATAGAAGAAAGAAATTTTGAAGAAAAACTTGACATTAAAAAAAAAAGAAAAAACACTTGACATTATATTTTAAAATAAAGTATATTATACTTTTTATACCATGAGAGGGCATCTAATTATTATTTTTCTTAAAAAGCAAAATTTTAACAAATTTAGCTTAATGATCTAATTTGCTTTTATTAGCAATTCATGAATTGGGCAGCATTCCATCTACATAATAAAAGAAGGTCTCTTTTGAGCACAGTAGAACAGTTGTTTTTTATAAGGAAGCTGGGGCAGAAGTAGGAAGCAGCATTATACCAAAAAACAGTGAATTGGTTAACATCAGGTTACTGTCTTTGTAAAGGTCAAAGTAAAAGGGCCTATGATGCCAGCTCAGGTTAACTGGACCCTTATTGATTGTTTGCTGTGAATTTCCTGTGTTTTTAGAAAAACTTCCCTGTTTAGGGATTCTCCTGCTTTTTAAAATTTCTGTTTGATCATGTGGCACTTAACACATGTGACTCCATTTGGGTTTGTTCTGCTTAGTCCAAAATAATGGCCATCCATAAATTCTATTTAACATTATGATAAATAAGGATTCTAAGAAAATATTAATTTATGTTAAGGTGAAATTCATCTGCCTGCTCATCAGAGGGAAAAAAGGAAATTTTAAAAACTTGAGTGATGTTCAGCCAGCTGTCCTCTGAGCCTAAGTCACTGCCCAATAATGATTTAGCTGCTGGAGATAACATGTAAACTTAGGGGCCAAAGCATTAGGCTGAGGGCAAGCCGTGCAATGAGAAGGAAGTTTCTTTTCTATTTCTATCTCATAACCCAGGGTTTATTTAAGACTGATAGCAGTTCTAAAATGTTTTAGTTACTCTTTAACCCAGAAATGTTGACACTGGGAATGGATTAGCCACTGGAGTAGAAGTACTGTTAGAGTGTTCAGTGGCAATAAAATATTCATGAAGGGCCTGGTCCTCTGTCCCCAGAGTACATGAGTTTGCAGCTCCACCTGCACAGAACGAGAACCTCAGTCCTTCCTGCTCCAGCCCCCACCCATGCCAGCACCTGCACGTCTGCATCAGGCTCCTGGGGACGCCAGGAGGAAGTGCCATCTCGGAGTCCTGACCTTGGTTGGAATATCAGTAAAAATCCATAGTGAGGCTTGGCATCCATGGCTCAAGCGGCTAAGGCTCCAGCCACGTACACCTGACTGGTGGGTTCGAATCCAGCCCAGGCCCGCCAAACGACAATGACGGCTGCAACCAAAAAATGGCCCGGCGTTGTGGCGGATGCCTGTAATCCCAGCTACTTGGGAGGCGGAGGCAGGAGACTCGCTTGAGCCCAGGAATTGGAGGTTGCTGTGAGCTGTGATGCCACAGCACTCTATCCAGGGTGACAGCTTGAGGCTCTGTCTCAAAAAAAAAAAAAATACTACTACTAATAAAAAAAAAAGTCCTTATTAAAAAAAAAAAAAAACCCATAGCGATCGGTGTATTCTTACCACACTGAGGTTGTTTTCAAACACAACTCTTTCACTTTCAAGCTGGAAATGCAAGATTATCTTTTACTCATCTAATTTCCTCCTATATCCTCTCTATCAGGTATTGAAATATGGGGTTATATATTTAATGCTAAATTTCTAGAAAATCACTTCATAAACACCAGGTCTGTTCCTGACTCAGGAGAAATGGTGAGCCATTGGCATTTTCTGCCTCCTAGTATTTTCACCAACAAAGTAAATACATTTTCATCATAGATGAGTTAGAAAGACACTCACCTGTAAGCATTCTCAAAACAATTTGTATTTGTAACAAAGGCACAAAAACAGGAGAAAATTTTCTTCTGTACACAGGTGAATTTGTTTTCTTGAGACAAGGTCTCACTCTGTGGCCCTGGGTAGAGTACTATGGTCATAGCACACAACAACCTCAAACTCCTGGGCTCAAGCGATCCTCTGGCCTCAGCCTCCTGAGTGCTGAGACTGAAGGTACCCACCACAATGTCCAGCTAATTTTTCTATTTTTAGTAGAGGCTAGATCTCATTCTTACTCAGGCTGATGTGGAACTCCTGAGCTCAAGCAATCCATCTGCCTCAGCCTCCCTGAGTGCTGATATTTACAGGTGTGAACTGCCATGCCCCACATGCAGGTGAATTATTTGGATGTAAGACAGAGGCAAAGCAGAATGAGATGGCCTTTTTTGCTGTCCCCTACGCCCAGGAGGACTATGTGATCTGGTCCTCTCTCTCATAAAAACCTAAGTCGTTCTCAAGAAAGGAAGAAAAAGTATCCAATGTACTCAGCCCTACTATGAAGCTAATCTATAGCTTTCATATGAAGGCTAAAACCCAGTTATAGCACAAGAAATGGGGAAAGGGGCAAGGGAGGGGAGGGGAGCGCAGAGGATGGGTGGAGGACGGGTGATTGGTGGGATCACACTTACAGTGCATCTTAGAAGGGTACAAGTGAAAATTACTAAATGTAGAATATAAATGTCTTCATATAGTGATTAGAAGGCTATGTTAAATAGTTCAATGAAAATATTTCAGATTGTATATAAAGTCAGCACATTGTGCCCCATGATTACACCAATGTACACAATTATGATTTAATAAAAAATTTAAAAAAAATAAAATAAAATATTAACAGTGTTCTTTCGGTTGTTTTCTTTTTTCTGTTTATGGGTTCCAACATTCCTACAAAGAATGTGCATTATACTTGCAATAATGGCAAGTGACAAGCTGAGTCACAGTGCAGAGTCAGGCTCCTGCCCAAACCTGGGTCCTGCTCTTGACTCTCGGACGCTGAGTGCTTCTAGCACCTTGGGTTTGCCTGGCTCCTGTGAGGAGAGCCTCACTTCTATAGCTGCCCTGACGCAATCTCCGCAGCTCCTGGCTGGGACGTCTGCTCTTCCTGGGACTCAACTGTAGGAGGGAAGCTCAGCTCTGCAGCCACCGTTGTAGGCTTCAGCAGGCTCCTCAGCCTCTGCTCCCGGAAAGTCCCAGACACTAGTAGGGCCTCATCAAATGGCCATAATTATTGTTTGGTCACTTGGCAGAGTACGAAGCAGCCCCATTTTGTGTCCTCTTCCTTAGGTTCTCTGCAGCCTAGAACTTCTCCAGACATCTCTATGTGCCCCAACTCCAGCCAGGAAGAGGTCTCCCCACAGTTCTGTGGGGCATTCACAGAGTTTAGAGAGGCTGCTGAAAGCAGCTGCAGACTCAGCGAAGCCTGGGTACTGCTCTGGCCGTTGTGTTGACGAGGCACTGTTGGATTTTTAAAAGTACAGCCAATGTGCTTTGCAGAGATCACTTCACCCCGCTCCCAGGGATCGTTTGCACCACGATTTGTGGAATGAAAATATAATTTGCGGCTAGGCCAGGAGGCGGTGGAAGGCTGTGTGGAGAAGAAGCTTGGAGAACTTTCTAGGTTCCTGAAAACACACTTCATAAACTTCATATCCATGGTCACTGCTCATCCAGACCCGATGAGTTTCTGATTTCAGAAACTTAATTAAATAACTTTTGTCTTTCAGAATTTTTTCTTCAGGCACAAAACATGCGATGTGAAGTACACATAGCCTTGAAAGTCAACAGCTGTGGGATGTTGCCCTGGCTCTCCCGAGCCTCCATGGGGCACTGGACACTCACTGGACAGTGACCCCTCTGATCCCAGCTGGTTAGTACGGTGCAGCAGTCGTGTGGGTGGCTCCTTGCTGTGGTTATTTACAGGATCCAGTGACACAGGTAGAAAGTGCTGTCTGGCACGTAGAGGAGCCTAGCGCTGTTAACTTTTGTTAACACAATTTACTGGGTTCTTTACAACCAATGATTTCCAGTATATTTGAAGCAGAGCAAAAACCTAAAACATGTGTAAAGAAATCCGAATGCTGAATCCTTCTGGGGTTTTAGAATCTTCCCCCATACCAATTTTGACAGTAGTGTTTTTTTTGTTTGTTTTGTTTGTTTTTATTGTTGGGGATTTATTGCGGGTGCAAAGAACCGGGTCACACTGATTGCATTTGTTAGGTAAAGTCTCTCTTATAATTGTGTTCCGCCCCCAAAATGTGTGTCACACACTGTGACCCCCCACCCTCTCCCTCATTCCCTCTCTCTGCTGTCCCCTTCCCCCACCACCCTCCCTCTTTCCTTCCTTCTATTCTCTCCTCCCCCCCCACTACTAGGTCATCAACTGTCCTCATATAAGAATTGAGCACATAGGATTTGTGCTTCTCCATTCTTATGATGCTTTACTAAGAAGAATGTGTTCCTCTTCCATCCAGGTTAATACAAAAGATGTAAAGTCTCCATCTTTTTTAATGGCTGAATAGTATTCCATGATATACATATATACCACAGCCTGGGTTTTTTTTTTATTATCTTAATATTTATTTATTCAGTTAGTTTTTTTATTAAATCATAGCTGTGTACATTAATGCCATAATGGAGTATAATGTACTGGTTTTATATACAATTTGAAATATTTTCATCAAACTGGTTAACATAGCCTTCGCAGCATTTTCTTAATTATTGTGATAAGACATTTATATTCTACACTTAGGAAATTTCATATGTACCCTTGTAAGATGCACTCACTGTAGGATGCACAGCTTGTTAATCCATTCCTGGGTTTGTGGGCATTTATGCTGTTTCTGCATTTTGATGATTGCAAATTGAGCTGCGATAAACAGTCTAGTGCAAGTGTCCTTATGGTAAAAGGATTTTTTTTTTCCTTCTGGGTGGATGCCCAGTAATGGGATCTCAGGATCAAATGGGAGGTCTAGCTTGAGTTCTTTGAGGGTTCTCCATACTTCCTTTCAAAAAGGTTGTATTAGTTTGCAGTCCCACAAGCAGTGTAAAAGTGTTCCTTTCTCTCTACATCCACGCCAGCATCTGCAGTTTTGAGATTTTCTGATGTGGGCCATTCTCACTGGGTTAGATGATATCTCAGGGTGGTTTTGATTTGCATTTCTATAATAATTAGGGATGATGAGCATTTTTTCATGTTTGCTAGCCATTCATCTGTCTTCTTTAGAGAAGGTTCCATGGAAGTCTTCTTCATAAAGTCTTTCCCCAAGCGGATGTCTTCAAGTGTTTTTTCTATGGTTTCTTTGAGGATTTTTATCATTTCATGACTTAAATTTAGGTCTTTTATCCATCTTAAATCAATTGTTGTCTGTGGAGAAAGGTGCAGGTCCAGTTTCAGTCTTTTACATGTGGATATCTAGTTCTCCCAGCACCATTTATTGAATAGGGTGTCTTTCCCTCAGTGTATGTTCTTGTTTGATTTATCAAAGATTAGGTGGCTATAAGGTGTTAGTTTCATATCCTGGTTTTCTATTCAATTTCAAATGTCTGTGTCTCTATTTTTGTGCCAGTATCATGCTGTTTTGACCACTATGGCCTTGTAGTATAGCCTAAGGTCTGTGCTGATGTCCCCAGCTTTGTTTTTATTACTAAGAATTGCGTTAGCTATACAGGGTTTTTTTCTGGTTCCATACAAAACAAAGAATTATTTTTTCCAAGTCTTGAAAGTATGATGTTAGTATTTTAATAGGGATAGCATTGCATCTGTAGATTGCTTTGGGAGTGGACATTTTAACAATGTTGATTCTTCCCAGCCATGAGCACAGTATGTTCTTCCATTTGTTAATATCTTTTGCTATTTCTTTCTTAGGGTTAATATCTTTTGCTATTTCCTTTCTTAGGGTTTCATAATTTTCTTTATAGAGGTCCTTCACCTCTTTTGTTAGGTATATTCCTAGGTATTTCATTTTCTTTGAAGCTATGGTGAAGGGAGTTGTGTCCTTAATTAGCCTCTCTTAACTGTTATTGGCATATACAAAGGCTACTGACTTATGTACGTTGATTTTATATCCTGAGACATTACTGTATTTTTTGATCACTTCCAGGAGTCTTGTGGTTGAGTCTTTGGGGTTCTCTAAGTATAAGATCATATCATAAGCAAAGAGGGAGAATTTGACCTACTCTGCTCTCATTTGGATGCCCTTTATTTCCTTCTCTTGCCTGATTGTATTGGCTAGAACTTCCAGTACTATGTTGAATAGTAGTGGTGATAGAAGACAATCTCGTCTAGTTCCAGTTCTAAGTGGAAAAATTTTCAGTTTTACTCCAGTCAGTAAAATATTAGCTGTGAGTTTGTCATAGATAGCTTCAATCAGTTTAACAAATGTGCCACCTATGCCAATACTCTTCAGTGTTCTAATTAGAAAAGGATGCTTGATTTTATCAAATGCTTTTTCTGCATCTGTACAAATTGGAGTGCTTATATCCTAATCAACATAGCCATCACCTCATTTACCCAATTACAGCATTAAGACATTTGTGTTCTACACCTGATTGATCCAACTTATACTTGCAAGGAGGAGGGAGGGATGAGGGGAAGTGCAGGGAGGTGGGGATGAGGGGAAGTGTTTGGGTTCTCCTGAGAAGCTCAGCACCAGTTCTGCTGTTCTCCCAGCAGTGAGCTCTCCATCTGGTGAGACTGAGTTATTTCCCAGAAGGATGTTGTCATGAAGCCAAGACACTTCCTTAGGGTTTGTCTCTATGTGTTCTGCTTCCCGTGTAGCCTTCTCACTGTGTTGAAATGAAGCATGAGAACACTTGCTAGATCCAGGGCCATGCCCTTGAACTTCCCTGTCTGTAGAACCTCCAGCTAAATAAACCTCTTTTCTTTATAATCTGCCCAGCTTCACGTATTCTGTTACAGTGACACAAAAAACAGACTAAGACATACACACACTGACACACACAGAGTAACTGAAACACAAAATAAAAAGTCTCCGAGGTAATGCTCACTTTCTCTTTGCTGCCTATCACCAATCAGACTTCAGAAATGCTTGTGCCTTTAAATAAATAATTACTTAGTGTCTTGAAATGGGAATGCGAGTTTTCTAATTTGATAGGTTTTTATTTATTTATTTTTTTTTTGAGAGAGAGTCTCAAGCCGTCACCCTGGATAGAGTGCTGTGGCATCACAGCTCACAGCAACCTCCAATTCCTGGGCTCAAGCGAGTCTCTTGCCTCCACCTCCCAAGTAGCTGGGACTACAGGCACCCGCCACAACGCCTGGCCATTTTTTTGGTTGCAGCGGTCATTGTTGTTTGGCGGGCCTGGGCTGGATTCGAACCCGCCAGCTCAGGTGTACGTGGCTGGCGCCTTAGCCCGTTGAGCCACAGGTGCCAAGCCAGTTTTTTCTTAAAATCTTAAAGTTGAAATCATTTATCAGAGCAGTCAGCAAAGAGATTACAGAAAATGAAACCCTTAAAAACTAAAACACTTCAGCTTTTGAAGGTCTTAGAAATGTATAAACTTATGAAAAACAAAGCTTGCAAAATAAATCTCTACAAAACAGGGAGAAACTAAGCAAACTACATAATGAAGGCTGAAAAG